>MU376057.1:0-19860 GCA_022495235.1 Xylaria curta | reverse complement strand
TAATATTTAAATACTTTAATAAATTTAATAGTTTTTTAATAAAATAAAAAAAAACTTTAATGTTTAAAAATTAAATTATAATAAAAATAAAAATTCTACATTTTTTATAAAAGTAATATTAAGTATTTATAAACATTTTATTGTTTAATAATGCTTAATAATAATTAATGTTTTTAATTTTAGTAGCTAAAAGTTATTAAAAAAAAAAATTAAAATTAAAAATTTAAGTAGCTAATATAAAAATAATTTTAGTTTATTAATTTAAAATAAGAAATTTATAGGTTTATTTTTTTTAGTAAAATTTTTAATTATTTTTTTTTTAAATTTTTATATTTTTAAAAAAGAGTTTATTTATTAATTAATGCAAAATTATATAAAATAAATATATTTAAAAAAATTTTAATATATATTATTACTTAAAATTAAAAATTAATTAATATTAAAATAATAATATAAAATAATTTTTAATAAATAAAAATACGTTAAAATAAGCACTTAGGTTTATAACTTATTAAAAGTAGTACTAATAATTTTGTTAAATAGTTTAAAAATTCAAGTTCTAATATTATACTGCAGAGCATACGCCTGATATATATACTTTTACTGCATTATGGATCGGTTGTATCCCAGCCTCCTGGTTTTAACATGGAGTACTAAGCTATTCCAAATAAATAACAGGATAGGGCAAACAGTAATAAGTCCCACGGTTTTTCTTGCTATGATTTGAATGAACGCGTTATCGATGCACGCTCAGATCAACGATGACTTTCTTAGCCTAAAGGCAAGGGGATCTCTCGCTAAAACTGTTGAACGTGTGGAAAAAGCCTATGAATACTAGCGACCGATACTGCGGCTCAGAGACGAAAGCGGAAAGTCTTATAGGGCTTATATAGTACACATTGCTGCAGCAGTCTGATACGGGAAACGTGGACCAAGCGCATGTGGTAGGCGCTCAAGGAGATGTTGGAATAGACAATATTACAGTAAAGTCCTAGAGCATAGCATCCTATACCTTCTCTTTCTGGCTTCAGTAAGTCTGAAAAAGCTGGAAGAATATAATATTTTACAGAATCGGTGAAAAAACCTAAGTCTACGCTGCGACCTCTGGGGGTATGCAAGAGAGATTGGAGGTTTTCTACCCAAGCCAAACAAGCTGAGCTGTCACATGGGATGGAAGGAATCAAATGTCGGCATCTACGCTCCTCTTCTTGAGGCGTTCCGAGTATTAAATAGCTTCAGTAGGGTACATCGAACTATTTTCATTATGATTGACGATGTACCTCAAGAGCAGCGTCGTCGATCACAGAGTCGAGTGTTTTAAAACCCGGGCATTTTAGTTTAGTTTAGTTTAGGTTGGTAGCCGATGATAAACTCGATTATCTCGTCACGTCCTGCATCTCCCAAAAGAACAATTTCGTGTCTTTAGATCTTCTAGAACTCAGCGTTAGTTCTGTTATCTTCCTTCCTTCGTAAAGCACAAAGGCTCCTGCTAATTAATATAGAAGCATTGATATAAATAAGCTCTAATTATCATCTACATCTAAGCTACTGTTACAGCATAGACTTACTTACCCATCTAATCCATCTTGGCCCCGAGGACATTTCATCTCTACAATCAAAGTCGCCGACTGACTTTTCATTCTAGAACGGGTATTGTTTTGTTTGTCCACGAATCTTCCGCCACAATTAACATCAGCCGTAGTTAGTTGTAATAAGCCCTACACACCCAACTAATCTCGTGGTACGGTTAAACTTAGTTTTTTTTTTCCAATGATGCCAAGAGTTGTTGCTGCTCTTATTATTCATCCTCGTATTCCATTATATGGTATGATATGAAGTAGGTAGCCTTGCTCAGGTTGGATAGAGGAGGGAACTATGAATACAATTCGATTATCTTGCGAAAACTTTGACGAGACCATCACCGCCGGCGCTGACGACCCAGCGACCGTCTTGGCTCCATACGACCGCACAAACGCCTTCGCCTCTCATGATACGATGGCTGGTGATTTCTTGCGTACAGGTCCGTTTCTCTAGTGACCAGAACCGTAGGCTGGCGTCATGACCAGCCGATACGAGCTCTCGGCCATCTGGGCTAAGCGACAGGCTCGATATGGCGGCTGGATGAGCGAGCATGTTGTAGGTGCATTGGCCTATGTGTCATGTTAGAATACTATCCACGTTCAAGATTCGAACCTGTGTAGGACTTACCACTGTTGGCATCGAAGAGCCTGATAAACCGATCTTCGTGCCCGGATATGATCACGCCTTCTACACCACTACCCGAGGATCCGCTGCTGCCGGTGGGACCACCGGCTTCTTCCTCGCCCAGGCCCGTGTTGGAGCTCTGCTCCAGACCAGCAGTTGTGGCAACAACGGCATTCACGCTTGTGGCCACCGTGTTGTCGTACGTTTCTAGGCTCGCCATAGAGCCGATTTCCTCGCCCGTTCTCGTATCGAACACGATAATCGCAGCGTCAGAGAAGCTGACGACGAATGCCTCGCCGCTCGTCGAAAGAGGTGTTATGCACGTGGGAGAGGCCTTAGAGCCGTCTGACCTTCGAATGTCATGAACGAGCGTCGAATGGAAGGGAGAATTGGAGGCCATGCTCGGCTGAGGGGAGCTGGGAAACTGCGAACCAGAGCTCATCGAATTGCCTCTAACACGTCCGCTCCCGGCCGCACGTCTCCCCGTAGGTCCTGGCTGCGGAGACGTCAATTGAGGTGGCGCACTCACTGCCCAGACCTTTACAACACCGTCGGCGGCGCCAGACGCCACCAAGATGCGGTCTGGGGTGCCATACGGATTCGACTGCCCAAACAAAGTCCCAAGAGTAGCAGGGAGTACACAGATGGTCCAGACGGCATCGCTGTGTCCATCCAATGTCGCCTTCGGATCAACTCTGCCGCGTTCCCATACCCGAATCGTCGCATCCTGGCCGCCAGAGAATATCCAGCCGTCGCCTTGGGCACGACCGCCGGTCGAGAAATTAGGAGAAGGGGACCAAGAGGTAAGACATAGGACAGCACCAGTATGTCCACGGTGAGTGAAATCGGCTGGGACGTCAAGATCGGACGACTGGGCGCCAAGGTGGCCGGGGTTTTCGCGAGGAATATGAAATCGTTTGATGAGACCATCGTCGCCAGCAGTGCAGATCTCGGGCTCACCCGGGCTTCCACCCCCCGAGAAGATGACGGCGCGGACAGCGTTGAGATGCCCGCGGAGTCCGTACCGAAGCTTGAAGTTTGTACTGTCTATCTTTTGGGCCATGGCGTTGAGGGAAAGTTCTTGCTCGGTACTCCTTCTGCGAGACAAGGAGCTTTTTCTACGATGGGAGTTAGGTCCACGATTGGGGGATTTGGGGATGTTTTCGGCAGCCGGGAAGACATCAGTGTCAGGTCGTTGTGGAAACGGTTGGACCGGTTGTGCTGATCCAGGATCAGGAAAGGATGCTTCATTAAAGTCCCAGCCTTCGGATTCGCCTATTCGCCTGTCCGTAGAGACCTGAGCGTTGTCCGCTCGGGAGATGTCGTTGACGTGGTTTGTTTTGGAGAGCCGATCATCCTGGGGCCGGGTGTTTGAAGGAGCGACTGGCGCGGGCCAGTCGTTCGGATGCGAATACCCCCCGGTCGAATTCTCCCCGGAGCGAACCATGGGAGCTGACTGTAGCTCACTCGATTTGGGTGCCATGTTTACAACACCACCAGCTGATTGCATGGGCGGCGCATGGTGGTTTGGATTTGGGGGAAGACGAGAAGCGGGGTCTTTGACGTGACTCTGATTCAGCCTCAGGGCTTGAAATGCGGCATCAAGAGGCTGCTGACCCATGGGGAGGCCGAAGTCGCCCTCCCTCAGGTCCTCCATCATAGGAAGCGGGGGCGACTCTCGAGGCGGCAGGGGATTCGCCGGTGTCATCAGTAGGTAGGAAAACTCGGCCTGGCACTGGTCTAAAAAGTTCCTCAGATCGTCGCGGTCGCGCTCCTCGTCGCCTTGAATCCCAAGTAACCCTTCGGGACGGGGCAGGCCATTTTTCAACTTGTCATTATTCGCTACAGGAGACACAGGTTAGTCCGTTTTTGAGTCGTCTCAAATCAGTTGGATGTGGCATACATCTCAGCTTCTCCTGAATCAACGCGGCCCTATCGAGCTTGGGCGGTCGTTTCACAGAGTGGTCTGGCTGGGCCGCCGCGCGGGTGACAGCTTCGAGCTCGGTGGTCTGGTCCTTGATCTTCTTCTCGAGAATCTGAACGTATCTCTTCAACGCCTTCTGGGTGGCATCACCACGCCGTGCCGCGCCCTCGAGCGCCGCGATCCTGCCCTTCATCTCTTGACGCTCGATTTCCCACGAGTTCCTATCCCGCTCGTGTCTATGCCACTCAGTCTGGAGAAATCGCATGACGCCCTGCAAAGTATATTCGGTGGCATGGGGCAGGTTATGCTGATGCATGGACGGGCCAGCTCCCAGCATCTCCTGACCGGGGCCGGGGCCGGGGCCGGGGCCACCGACTCCGTTCCCGCCAGCACCCATAGGAGAGGCGTGTTGCCAGCTCATGGGATCTGATGACTGGCGCTTCAGTAGGGGTGGCGAGTCGGTGTTGAGCCCTCACACTCGTTTCACCGTCCAATCCGAGTAGAGCTGCTCGACATGCGCCTGAAGTGACGATGGTAAGAACTAATGTCGCGCTCGCACCCAGAAGTTACACAGAATGGGTGACAGGATCGAATCGAAGCGTGCGCGTATCCGCAGTGGACCGACGGAAACACCTGTTTTTGGTTTGTTTTTGAATTTGGTGCGTTGGTGGTCGTATATAAGGAGGTAGATGGAGAATCGAGGGCGAGATGGATGTCGAGACCGTAACAAAGAGCCACGAGGCAAGTCGGCGTGTTCAGAGCGATCAACTGAAGTGCCAGGCAATTAGAAAAGAAAGGAGCGTGAGTCGGCGGTCGCAAAGCGGTGTCGGTGGTGGTGCCGATCGTGGTCGCCGTATTCGTGTTGACGCGACGTGAACTGCCGCGATGCGATACGTACGGGAGGTCGCAGAAAAAGACCGACAGCGAAGGTCAAGAAAAAGATGAGGGCATATATCGTTCTTGCTCGTGTTATGTCGTGTCGTGTCGTGTCGTGTTGTGTCGTATCGGATCGTATCGGATCGCTGTCGTGCTTGCCTGTCCCAAGAGGTGCCAATCCCGTTGGTGAATGAATGTCGATCGATTAATGTCAAAGTGAGCAGGCAGACGGGGGAACGTCAGGCTTGGTCTAGCGTGAGAAAGAAGATCTTGTATTTAGATGCTAGAGTTACAGGAAGATGGGTAATGTGGTCAGTTGCGACAAGCTTCTCTTCTCGCTAGGGGGCCCTTGGAGGAAGGAAAGAGCTGCAGTACCTACCTGTTAAGGTTGGTACATCACATTGGTCATAAAAATGTGCGATGGGGTAGGTACTTTTCTGGGTTAGGTTCGAAGCACTGTAGCAGCCAAAACCGCCCCTGATGGTGGATTGTGCATGGGCCACCATGCTCTGCTGAGGTAATTCTCACCTAGTCAGCTCGAGCACGTGGCACCACCTGCGCCATCTGCAGCAAGTGATATATCTCAAATTGTGTAACTCCCCACTTTCTGCATATCATATACTTGGAAGCTCGAATGATTAGGTAACTCCTTCTAGAGCGCATATCCGCCTTGATAACGCGAGGGTCTTATAACATGCCTGGACCTTGCATTCAGTCCAGAATTTTGTAGAATGCAAGGACGTACCCCCATTTTATCTGCCTAGAGGTAGAGCGCACGAGTCCATTGAATGGCTTTTTCAAATTTTTGGTATACCTTGGAATAAGATGCCTCACGCTCGTGGGGCTGCTGATAGGGCTATATATATATATATGTGACGACTCGACGTCTCTATCCTGGTTATTTGTTGGATTCAAGGTGAGTATGGGTGTTGTAGAGATACCTGATGGAAAAGGCGACAAGATTAATGATCAACGAATTGCCAAGTTTCTGAAGCCGATGTTTGACACAAATGGAGCATGACGGTGGATCGATTGGCTGCGCGCTCTTCCCGGGCGACCGACTCGTCGCCTTAGTTTAGTTTGCGTTCAAATTTCAGGTGGAATTCGAAGATATAGGGGCATTACGAGCAAAATGAGTGATGGTTGAGGATCGCCAATTATTAAAAACGCATGAGAGAGCAGGGTATTCACCGCGGAGACGAACGCTTCGAATAGACTGTTTCGAACAATGTCTCGAGACTCTTTTTATAATTGGTATCTATATCTATGCCTCTTCCGGTTTTGATTCCGCCTCTGCCGCTTGATTTGCATTTGCATGATCCTGCTCGTAGCCTTCCGTTTTCATATCCCGAAGACCCAAATCCTCCTCCTCCTCGTCCGTGCGAGTGTAATCTTCAACCGTCATCTGGGGATCATCCTGGTCGGGGTCGACGGCTTTCTGTACGTAGCTGCTGGCCAGTGGATCGGTAAGGATGATTGTGAACGGCTTCTCGCCCTTGATAGCCACGTCGAGACCGTCGAAGAACCGTGTCCAGGTCTCCCTCTCATTCGTCGCAAGTGAGTCGCCGCCCCCCGAACCCGTCTCGAATATCTGGGAACGAAGATCATCCCGAATCTGTGTTAACAAGCCCTCGACCGTGGTGAAACGACCACCTAGTGTTCCGGGATTGACTTGTAGGTTGAGTTCAGGGCATTCCAACGCACAGGTCTCGCTCTTCAGTATATCGCGAGCAAGATCCTCTGCACTTTCTACTTTTAGGGTAATCTTCTTGCCAAGCTCCGGTATCTCTCCACCCGTCTTGACATCATTTGATTTATAGCCACAGTCGTTGCAAGCTGTCGACATGAGAACGACAGCCTTGAAATGGGGGATGTCGACCATAGTCATCCTTGTCGTGCAGGGGTGCATGCAACCGGGACAAGTAGCCGGGAATTCGTAAACCTGGTCTGGGATGATATCCTCATCCTCGACTCCAGCGGTGGCGCCTGATTCTGTCGCAGCCAATCCAAGGGCTTCGTTCTGCTCGGGCGATCGTACGTAGTCACGTTTCTCCCATTTACCGATACCGTCTCTCATGTTAGGAGATATCCACGAGTTTCCAGCGGGGTCGTCGACCGACAGTCGGAAGGGAAAAGCTTCACCTGCGAGCATGGCTCGGCCCCTGGAAATGACTTGCGCGAGCTTCTCGTAGACCTCGGGTGCTTGTACCTTTCGCGCCTCTTGTCCGAGCTCCAGATCATCAATAACGATGCTCAGGAGACCTTCGACGTTGGTGAGCTGTCCACGGCCAGCGGGGACTTCGAGGTCGAGTTCGATAAACTTAACAACAGCCGTGTCAGACTTGACGACTGTTCTCTCAAAGTCGACCATCTCAGTCAGGCGCAGCAAGTAGCTGGCACCCTTGGGCTGAATCTCGCCAGCGGATTGGATCTCGGAGTTGGTGAAGTTGCATTTGTCGCATTGGAAAGACATGAGGATGACCTCGCGGAAGTAGGGTATGGAGGTAAGAAGCATGCGTGTGACACCCTAGGAACAAGAAAGGATGAGATTAGTGGGCGTTTGAATCACGGGTTGTTGCTGTAAACACAACTTACATTCTCGTGGCAGTTCATGCAGAGTGATTCGATCTGTTCGACTACTCTTCCGTCATCGTCGTCAGCGTTGGAGACTCCGTTTGCGCCATTTGTAGAGGGAGCGAGCTGGTCCGCTTTCTTTCCGATCGACTCGAAGAACTCGGTGGATGAAGCGGTAGTAGTAGCCGCTTGGTCCTCGGGAGCCGACATTATGATTCGCGTAATTTGCTCGTAGCCAACAACTCGACAGGAATTTGTGACTTGTTCGGCTCTAATCTTGAATGGACGCGTTCGCGCGATATAATCGGTACAGGAAGTTTCAAAACTGCGCTGCGACAAACTTCCTTATCTTCTTTTGGGGGTTGACTCAAAAAATTTTGGAGGGGCAAGTCTCAGTCGATGGCGGGGTTATAAGTATGACATATCGGTTGGCGCATGGCGACCTGACCCCACTGGGTCTAGTTTAGCACAGCAACCCCTAAACAAACCTTCTAGGCTCGCCGCGAGGCTTCCATTCCACTAGGTATTTGCCGCGTTAACTCAGCGCATGCATGACAATTGGACAGGTTATCATCGGATTCCAGCAGACTGGATAGCTGACTAATTCTGCATGAAATCGGCAAGACTTAGTCCAAGCCCAGCCTGTGACTTGGAATTTGATGACTGCTGCTGGAGCAAAGCTTGAAGTCCTTGTTTTCGATTCTTCGCCCTTTTTTTACTGCTCGCATTGGCTGAAATCTTTGCGGGTTCACCGGGCGATGCTACAACACTAGACGTGCCGGTATACTTGGATGTTGATGGTGTTGCTGCATCAGCAGCGTTGGCAGTCATAGTAGGTCTTGGGACGTATTTGGAACGGCGCCTGGATATGCGAGTTGGTGGCGGCAGGTTGATTCTCGTGTATCGACCACACTTGCTGCATGTCAATGTTTTCCGACATCCGCTTCTAAGTGGTGCTTCCTCAACCTTCTGCTGCTTGCTGCTGGAACGCCTAATTTTGCGATCTGTCTTTCTACTATCCATTTTGAGTACATCGCCTAGGCCAAAAATCATGATATGGCCACAGCAGCCACATACGTGTTGCCTTTGAACATCAGGCTGATCGAGGTTGTTATTGGACATTAACGAGTTCCGCTGTGACATGAGATATGCCGATGACTCTGGTGATGCCGATACAAGAAGATGAGCGGCATCCGTGAGGAAACTCAGCGTCGCAGGGAGTGGATCGGCCGCCATTGTTGAGAAAGCTCCCTAAGCAAGAACAGTGATCCAAGTACAATGCAGAATCGGAATTGGAGATAAGAGAATGGTTCAGGGAGGTTTGTCTACAGAGATGAGTATTCCTGGGCTGGTGGTTTAAATAGTTACTACCGTCGAGTCGAAGTTTTGAGTTTAGATCTGAGCTGCGACCGGGTTGGCGTGCCAAGATTTACAATGTCCGCAGCGGCACTAGCCACAGTGGCTCAGGAGAGATATTACCTTATCTCTTAACCCCTTATAGTTACCAGATCGTAGTTTAGATTCCAAACACAAGCCCGCCCCTCTAAACGATCATGATTGCGTTACGAATGCCAACCAAGTGGCCGATTCAAGTGCTTGCATCAGTTATCATAAGACTACATATTTGATTGTAAGCGGCAAGTTAGCTCAGATGACTTGACCCCATCCCTGAAACCTTGCCAACACCAATACTCATCCAGGACTCGGCTTGATTACTTAAAAGATTGAGGAACATCTTGATCGAAAGAAATCTGACCCAAGAACACTTTCTATAACGTTCAAGTTTAAGTGAACAGCCGTCAATTCTTATTTGCCAGCACGTTCTCAGCACAGACCTGCAAGTAGGCGATCTATAGTAGCCAGCCATCGACCGAGAACGACCCAATCATGATTGAAAATTGTTTCGAATGCTTGTCACAAAAATTCCTTCTTAGCATGAAGATAGATAATGAATGGACATGGCCGAGCCGGAAGCACCAATGAGACTTAATCTGTATAGACTAAAGCAACCCAAATAGCCGAAGATACCTTTACACGCAAGCTCACCAAGTAAGTAGTGTATGATCCGTTCACTACAAGTGATTCTTAGGAACACTCGTGGGTACGATATCATATGGTTCGTGTAACATCACAAAACGACGCAATTAATTCCGCCAAAACTAGAAATAATGGCATATCTATGGCAAGAGGCAGGCTATGGCAAACTAATACTAAAATACTGTTACACTACTATTAACATCTATATTAATTCTGAGTGGAAAGGTAGCCTTAAAATTAAGGTTAACGCAGAAATAATGTCTCCTAGACTCGATGGAGATGGGTCATTGACATGTGCCGATCGACCCCTATTAATGAGGCGCGATAGGAATATGAATCCCTGATAAACAAGACCATGGCTGGCCTGCACTTGAGACGTGGATTCATGTGTTTGTCACACACTTCAGCATTCTCTCGTCCATGACGGGCCGGGAATTGTCAGGAGATGCAGTTCCCCCAAATCAACCTATCATTGCCTAGGCCATTTTGTTCGATGATTCTGGGGACCATAGGGCCATATCGTCGTGCATGCGGCATGGATAGTGCGGGCCCTTCGGAAGATGTATAGCTACACAGTACTCCTGCAACTGCGGATACGGTATGTAGTATGTATGTATAGCACGTCCGGTAGATGTATGTATTGACATTTCCCCCAAACCACGTATTATTCATTATATTTCTGAACTGTCTTGGAATGAATACTGTTTTGTTTGTAATCTCCCTTGGTCACTCTTCAAAAGTCCTCGGCAGTTAGATGTTTGTTCTTGCTCCTTGGCAAAGACCATTATTAACTCATATTGCAAACCCTCCGAACAAAAGCATTCTTACTCAATCATGAGGATGGATCCCGCTAAAGCAAACTCTGGCCCTGTGATTGATAAATCTCAGCTTGATGCTCTCGACAAGCAAGTCAGGGACCTCAGGGAACTGGACGACGGCAAATTTGTGATACATGTGGATGTACTTATCGTGGGATCTGGTCCCATTGGTGCAGTCTATGCCCGGACATTGATCGATTATGAAGGCCAAAAAGACCCAGGAAAACCGAGCCATCCAGCTTTCAAGGTGGGAAGAGTACTTATGATTGATATGGGCGCTCAGTATGTTTCACAAGCTGGAGCACATACCAATAGCAACGCTAACCTTCGCACTCTAGAGAATCCAAGAAAGCTGGGGATCATCATAAGAATAGTATTGTCTTGCAGAAAGACCCTAGCCTCTTCACTCAGTTAGTATGCAACGGTCTGGTACGGCTATCTCGGACTGATTAATGGTTTAGTGTCGTGAAAGTAAGAATATCTGTGGCCTCGGTGCATTACGTACCTCTTTTTAACCATTCAAATAGGGTCAACTGAGTCCCTTATCAGTTGCGAACCCTCACAACACCCCTTCAAGGTAATAGATACTACCCAACCGTTAAGGCTTCTGCTGATATAGTACGATATATAACAGTAATAGAAGTCGCCGTGGAAATTATAATCCACAACAGGAGCCAGAATATAATCTCGGAGCCAGTGCCGTAACCCGTGTCGTCGGTGGCATGTCAACTCATTGGACCGGCTGTACGCCACGGCAACATCCCCTCGAGCGCTCTAAGCTTTTTGATGACGATGAGTGGGAAAGTCTATACAGTAAATGCGAAGCACTCTTCGACACTAATAAAGTGAACTTCGAGAGTTCAGTGCGGCACAGACTCGTCAAACACGTGCTAAATAATAAGTTCCAGAAAGACTTTGAGCGTGGATATAAAAACTCACGGCAGACTAAGGCTCGGACAGTGGAGACAATGCCATTTGCTGCAAAACAATTGCCTGGGAATGAGTCGTGCATCGAGTGGTCTTGCACGGCTACGATCTTGGGAGATTTGGCAAATCCGAAGCCAGGCGATAACAGATTCATGCTCATGAGCCAGACACAATGCGATGTACTTCAAATCAATCCCGAAACTGGCAAAGTTGAAGGCGCGATCATCGTCGACCTCCTCCATAACAAGAAGTACGTAGTTAGGGCCAACAGGTATGTAATCTGCGGCGGCGCGGTACTTACTGCTGGTATCGTGGCCAAGTCTGTGCTCAAAAGTGGCCGAAAGCTGGACGAATTCTGCCCGGCACTCGTATGTAGCTGTCTAGCCTCTGAGCTGTGAATGATGTTACTCACAACCACAGGGAAAGTACATGACCGAGCAGACTATGAAGTTGTGCCAGGTCGTCCTTAAGCAGGATTTCATTGACGAGGTGAAGGCACATTCGGGCTTTCTAGACGAGCCGAACCAGTCTCTCATCAAAGACAAGGTAGTCAAGCACAGGGAAAACTATCCGGATGATCCTGTCCCGTTTCCTATCGACGAGTTTGACCCGCAAGTGTACACACCATTCTCTGAAGATTATCCCTGGCATACTCAGATCTACCGCGACGCGTTTCAATGTGTTGAACCTCCGCCAATCGTTGATCCGAGACTTGTCGTTGAGTTGAGGTTCTTCGGGCTTGTAGAGTCCCGCGAAACTAACAGAATTACCTGGGACATCAACAACAGAGACGTCTTCGGTATGCTTCAGGTGAGTACAGGCCTTATCATCATCGCAGCGTGCAGACAGAGGTATCCGAGCCTCCATCGCTAAAGCGTGTGCGTACAGCCGACATTCTGGTTCCAAATGACTGATCACGACAAAAGTCAAGCTGAAAAGATGAAGAAAGAGTAAGAGGGCGAATTCCACATGTCTTCTAAAAATACATTGGCCGTCTAACCTAGAATTGCAAAACTACAGCATGACTCACATCGCCGAATATCTGGGCGACTTTATTCCAGGGTCGGAACCGCAGGACCCTGAGCCAGGGATGGCCCTACATATCTGTGGTATTTATCGCGCTGGAGAGAAGCCTAGCCCGGACAGTGTTGTGAGCCGCGAAGGAAAGGTTTGGGCCTCAGATAACTTGTATTTGGGAGGTTGTGGCATAATCTCTGTCAGTAATGCCTCCAACCCCACGTTGACGGCGGCCTGCCATGCGCTTGCCGGTGCTCGGCAAATCGCTGAGGAACTTGAAGCATTGATGCCAGTTCGGAACAATTGAGCTTGGGTTTAAAAGCCCAGAGTATTGAGGTTCCAGGTTGCATTATAGCCCCTGAGCTCTAGCCAAGAGCTTGGGGGTGTAATCTAGCTGTTATGCATCCAAGGCTAGTATTTATTAGAAAGTTTAATGAAGAACTACTTCATCAAGTGCAACGCAAGTCAATTGAATAGAACTTGTAGAGAATCAATAAAAACTTCATCGAAAACTAAGCAGTGAACTGAATGTGTATGCTTAAGTGGCCAAGTTGCCTGGAATCTGCCCTTGGAGCGAAACCCCTACTACCCACCCTCCTACATTGATAAGTAGGTAATCCTCTTTTGTCATTAGCTATGATAGTCGTGAAATATTTTGATAGTAGGGGTAAATAAAATTGACGGATTCCCTGCATGTTTTATGGGTAGAAGAGTGCTTATGATTGATATGGGCGCCCAGTATGTCCTAACCCCTTCCCGTAGTGTATCCTTACTCTCTCAGGAGAATCATGTTTTCTCTAGCTTCTCAAGCCACCCAGTCTACTCCAAGCGTTTCAAAGAGAGTCAGCTACTTTTTATGACATTCACTCTGAGGGGTTAAAGATACTCCCCGACAGTGATCAAAGTTTGGTAACAGGGCTGGCTGACATGACTTTAAAGTCTACCGCTGTGCAGCACACTAGAAAGAAGACCGCACCTAGTCTAAACCTGTGCACTTAAGAGATAAAATTTAGGAGACCTAGCTCCGCCAGACAGATTTTAATCTTGCCTTACTTGAGCTGCTTGCCAGCTTCTCCCATTGTCTCAATCAATCGACGTCGAATGTGCTCGCCGATGGTTGTCTCGGCACCGGAGCCGTCCGGCGCAGAGGCCTTCGGCTTCGGATTTCCGTTCAAGAAGAAAGGAACGCTGTATCTGTGCTGGTCGCCCGACGTGATGACCCGGTGTCTGGCGCTACGATAATATCCCGCAGTCCATTTCTGCATCATATCGCCCATGTTTATCACGTATGTGTTCTCTTTGGGCGGTACCGGAATCCAGGTTTCTGTCGGTGGGTACCAGACTTCCAGCCCTTTGGTGTGCATCTCCTGCAGCAGGATGGCTACGCACCCGAAATCGGTGTGATCACCCACTATGTTGTTGCAAGTCAGCGTTCAGCTTCACTGTTAGATGCGGGCAGCGGGATTACCTCCGAACTGGCGCCCGTCTCGGATTTCTTGGGGGGCGTAGTGAAGGAGTCTCATTGGGATCGACGGATTGACGGCAGCGGCATCGAAGACATCTGGTGGGCAAGCCCATTTCTCTGGAAGGCCGAGAGCGAGTATCTTCAGTAACAGCTTGACGAGATCTAGCATGAGACCCTGGTACCTCATAATCGGTATTTGCAGGTCTTCTTTGGGAATGGATTTCGGCCACAAATTTGGACCTGTCGAGAAGGTACCTGCCTCGGGGCTATCTTCAGGAACCTCAGCGCCAACGATGAACGCCTTCGGTGACGTTTTGTATCAGCTGTTCTGAAGATGACACAATCTGCATCGAACTTCCCTGGGACTCATCATACCTCTTTGATATCAGGTAGTAGGCCTTCTTGATGAGTTTGGATGCCCGAAGGCTCATAACCTCGAAATGATTTACCCATAGACTTCCCAATCCAGACCTCCATCTTCTCCTTGAGAGACAGCTGGAAGAAGCGCCGTGCGGAGTTCAAGGCGGATTCCTGATCTTCAGGCGATACACCGTGACCTGAGAGGTAGAAAAAGCCATACCTGGAGCACGCGTAGCTAATCTCTTCTACTACTCTTCGCTTCGCTTCCGGGGAAGCATCGGGAGTAGCGAACGGACTGATGTCCACGGTCGGGATGGCTCCTGGAGATTCATTGCCGATAATAGACATCTTGAAGTTTGACCCCTGAGCAATTACAAGGGTGTGAGGAAATAGAGTGGACCTAGCTTCCAAACATTTTCGAGAAGCCTCTCAGCAACGTGTATGTTATAGTTTCTGAGTTTCTAAATGACATGGCGTTCTTGTGATACACGAGTGCGCTCTGCAAAGCAGTTGAGCGGCACCGGTGTGACGTTGGGTCGACTCCTGTGCTCGTAAGCGCATAAGGTGTGTGCCCCGGTCGCGAAAGTTGGCCCGGACAGAGAGAAACTCCGGCCGGCGTAGAAGCATACTCCGGATCTCGAAAACAAGACCGAATGTGTTACGACCGCAGCTCATTTCCGAGGAGTTAAAACATACCGATAAGGAGTTAAGGGATAGCGCCGGCGGTTGGGATACCGTTCCTCCTTTCACCGAGACGGCCGAGTCAAATCAGCTCGAAGGTCATGCGGAGCGCAGAGTAAACGGCGGTAAGACATTCAGTAAGTAGATCCGAGCGAGCAGCGTTGCGCGGAGCCCAAACATCTTCTATTCATAAATGTACTGCGCGCTGTTTCAAATCCCGATATGTCCATGTGCCAAGATCATCCTGTACCTGACTATACCCAACGCGAACGACCACTATAATTATCCCAGCATCTTTCATTAGACCGCCGTGTGCCACTCTTCCGTGCCCCGCTCTCGGTCGGGCAAAGCGGTCTTCGCACTATTCTCCAGAGCTCGTGGCCATGTCCCAGAATGAATTCCTCGTCCAAATACCGGACAAGCCCAACGCCCTACAAACCCGTCTCTCCAATGCCGGTCTGCACTTGAACCACATCAGGCCCCTGATTGAGGCGGGGACAATTGTTCTTTCGGGCCCTTCCTTATCGCAACACCCCCAGAATGCCGAGGAAGTCTTGAGCATGACGGGCAGCATTCTAGTCATCAAGGCTGCTACGGAGACAACAGTTAGGCAGATGCTTTCCGAGGACCCGCTGGCTAGGGCAGGAGTATGGGACCTAGAGAAGATAATGGTAACGCCGATGAAGTGTTTTGTCAGAAAAGGTCTATGAGTGGATTTAGGTTACTAGAACAGGAGAGGACTAGGTATCCGATGTTCATTCTCATCGTAGTACAGCCCTGAGCACATTCTCTACACTACAACAAGGGCAGGAAAGGGCAACGACTCATCACTCACTAATACATACCAAGTTTCATCTTATTTGCGTCATGGGTATTTCAAAATCACCATGGCGGAACGAAATCTTCAATCAAAGGCGTGAGCTCTTACCACACGAGATGTTGCGCGTCTAAATGCTCGTGTGCCACAACTAGAAGTGCTAAAGCCTCTGTTAAAACCTACAGGGGTCATGGTAAAGCGCAGGACAGGGGGAGCGATCGAGGGCAAATTTATGCATCATGTGGAATATCTCTATCAATAGGGGCTTAGTGTTCCTGTACTCCAATCTCTATCACGTCTTGATGAAGATCTTGAACCCAGACCTATGCACGCGAACCGTAAAGAAAATAAGCGACGAGACGAAAGTAACGGCCCCTGCAAAACCCCACAAGGCCGTCCATCTCAGGGGCTCTGCCGTGCCGAGCACCCCACCACCAGCCGGACCTCCGGCCAAGAGCCCAAGCGATATCATACCGAATCCCATGCCAATTCGAGTTCCGATCTTCGACTTGTTCTTTGTTATTGTTGCGAAGCAGACCGGTGGCATAGCAATGAAGACACCACTGAAGAAGCCCGAGAGGACAGTTAGGGCGATGATGCTTGCTTCGGTCCGAGCACCAATGAAGCTAAACATTAACACGGCAGTAATGCAGGTACACGGAGTTAGGATATTGAAGATGCCTATCTTGTCGGATAGAGCATTGGGGAGTATGCGACCAAAAGTTGAGGCTCCATTGAAGATCGCAACGATGTAGAACGATGTTCTAGTATCAGTCACTTGAGTATTCTCGGGATAGAAGGAGACATAGAAGAGTAGAACGCTCAAGCCCACGAAACCAACTAATGCACCAAGAGCGAAGGTCATGTACTGGAAGTCGGTGAAGGCCGACAGGTCAATGAGGGCTCTGGGCTTGAGCGATTTGTATCGCATGCGCATGAGGGTAATGGGAATCAGAAGCGTGCCAAGCGCTATGAATCCGAGCACCCGGACAGCCCAAGGATAACCAATCTGACCAATGAGCCGATTGAACACGATGGGGTAGATCACGCCGCCTATCGAGGCACCTGACGAGGCCAAGCCGACCGCAAGGCCAAGTCGGGTGTTGAAATATGTTGAGAGGATGGAGACACAAGGGACGAACAAGCATCCCGCGCCTAGGCCGGTCAAGATACCTTGCGCGAGGAGCACTTGGTAGTACCTGGTCGCAAGACTGAGTAGCTCAAGCCCGACGACGATGGCGAGGCTCCCGGCAACGATGAGGGTCCGGAAATATCCCCTATCATAGATGGGACCCGAAAAGACGCCGCCTAGAGCTACCAGGGCGGATTGAACCGAACCGATCCACGATATGTCTGAAGAGGAGCGTTCGAATAGTGCTCCGGACTCGTAATAAGTTTGAAAAACGCCGAAAGTGTTCAGAAGACCCCATGAATTGAAGAAGAGCATGAAACCACCGACCACATGGAGCCAAGCCTGAAGACCTCCGTTGGGTGGGGGAGGGGGGAACCCCGGCGCCGGTGTAGTTATCTCGTCTTTGGTAGATGGATCGTCGGTGCCGTCAGAGGGATCATTAATATTTTTGTCTTCAACATCATTGGCGTGGTGGCCGTTTGGCACATCTGTCTTCTGCGTCTCGGGGCTCATGCCGTCGTCGCTTCGCATGTTGGCCGACCTGACTTCTTTCTTTCTGTCATCAAAATTGGTTGTGAGCATGGACAGGCACACTTCCGCATCAATATAGCCATCATAGGTACCTATATATAACGCCGATGGTATTTATGCCCGGCCTTTGATGCTCGGATTTGTTCGTGTTTAGGCTCGGATCAAACATTGAGCTCGCTCGGAGAAGAGCGGCGAAGGGAAAGGCCTGTCCTGGATCACTACGTCCGACACAAAACGAATGACGATGGTCTGCCGTGTGCATTACTTTATGCATAAATGCTTAGAGCACTCAGTAGGATTGGCTAGTTAATGGTAAACCGAGCCCAGCCTTGATGGTTCCATTCATTCCTAAATGGAATGTGCAGCTCCTGCCAAGCCTTGACCGTAACTCCGGCGGCGTTTATCAGTTCGCGCGCCAAACTTACTTGTGGTCCACAGGTACAAAGGCATTACCCGGCAGGTACTTGGATGGCTTTGAGAAACTCCGAGTCCTGGATACTACTACATGCCCACAGGCCGGCGAGTGACAGGTTGGCTCTTCAACGTCTGCTAGCCAACCTGCGTCTGCCACCCTTTTTAGCTAGGGATGCCATCAATTTCTCATTTGTACAGACTATATATATATAATTAGCCCAAGTGCTTTATATTTTATTTATATAATATGTATTTATAAATTTAAATATATAGTTATGCTTATATAATATTTAAATTATTAAATAATAAACTATTTATAATTTAATTATATTTAAAAAAACAACATTATTAATTTATTAAAATTATTATATAAATAATTAAATATTTTTGTTATAAAATTTAATTATATATAGTTAATATAAAATATATTAATTATATTTAAAAAAATTAATAATATTTTTAATTAAAAAAAATAATAAATATAAATAAGTTAAAATTTATATTTTTATTATTTTGCTTTAATTTTTAATTAATTAAAATTTTATATAAAAATTTTTTTTTTTATATAAAAGTGCTTAAGCTTAGTTTAATAATAAAAAATAGAATTTTTTTTTAAAAAAAAAAAAAAGAAATCTTTTTATTTAATTTTTATAATAAATAATATATTAATATATAAAAACTTAATAATTATAAAAAAAAACAGCATAATTTTAATAATATTATTTTTAAGTAATTATAATTATAAAAAAATTATTATTATTATTTTTAAAATTAAAAAGCTTAATTATTTAATATAAATATTAAATTAAAGCTTATATAAAATTTTATTATATTTTATATATATATTATATTATTTAGGTTAATAGTTATTTAAAGCTATACTAGCTGCTTATTATTAATATATAAATAAAAACCGTGCTATATTTAATTTAAAATTAAAGTATAATTAAATAAAAACTTTTTATAAAACTACCTGTGATTTTTTTATTTTTTTGCTAAGTTTGCTAATAAAATCAAAACTTTATAAGCTTTTTATATAAGCGTTAAATAATAGCTTAATTAATTATAACTTATATAACTAAAATAATTAAATTATATAAAAAATTTTATATAAATAGCTTAAAAATAAGCTATATAAACTAACTTTTAATTAAAAATAATATAAAATAACATTTATAATATTTAAATATATTTTTAATTAAAACTTATTTTAATTTTTTTTTTTTTTTAATTAATAATAACTATTTTTTGCTTTTTTATTAATATATTATTAGCTTATATTTATATTATAAATATATTATTAGCTAATTTAATTAGTTATGTTTTTTTTTAGTTTATTAACTTTTTGTTTTTATATTAATTTTATATTATAATTTTGTTAGCACTATAATTAAACGTAAGCGTTTAACTATAAACAACTTTTTTTTGTTTATTAAAAGTAGCAATTTTAAGCTAGCTCCGGCTTTAAAACAGCGCTATTTTATTACTACAAAAAAACCAAAAGCTACTTTTTTATTATAAGCTAAAAATAAGTTAATTTTAGCTTAAATAAAGCTTAATTAATTTTTATATATAAATTTTTAATTGTTTATATATATAAAGTTTGTTTTATTTTATTAGCATTATATTATATATATTATTAAAATAAATGCTATTTTTTTAATAATATACTTTTAAGTTTAATTTAAATAAAATATTAATTATTTTTATAATTATATTGCTTTTAATATATTATAAAAATATATACGCTATATTAAAAATAAAATTAATAATAAAAAAAGTAGTTATTAACTTATAAGTACTTTTTTTATAAGCTATTTATATTATATTAACTTTTTTAGTTTAATAATATTAAAAATATTTTGCAAGCTTATTTTAAAGCTTATAAAAAAGCACGTTTTTTTTAGCTTAATAATAATACAATTAATTGCGTTATTATTAATGCTTTATTTAAATTAAAAATTTATTAATATAAAAAAAAAATTTAAAGCTATATTAATATTAATATTAATGCATAATTAAGTTAAAATTTAATTAAAATTTAACTAAGTAAATAAATTTAGGTTTATAATAAATATAATT
>MU376056.1:0-20184 GCA_022495235.1 Xylaria curta | reverse complement strand
ATTAAAAATTTTTATTATTTTTTATTGCTATTTTTTTTATTATAAATATTTTTATTAAAACATGTTTTTATATTTTAAATTTAAATATATTAAAATTATTAAAAGCTAAGCTATAAAATAAATATTAAATTAATTAAAATAATAAATATTAAAAAAAATATTAAAATAAAAACTATAAAGCATTTAAAAACTATATTTTAATAAAAAAAACAATAAATTATATTATTTAATTTTAATTAACTTTTATAAATGTTTATATATTTAAATATAATAAGCTTTATTTTTAAAAAATATTTTAATTAATATAATATAAAATTATTTATAAATATTATTAAATATTTTAAGTTAATTTAGTTAAAATTATTTTAATTATATATATATTTATGTTATATATTTTTTATTAAAATTTTATAGCAACTTTGTTATTTATACTGCTATAAAATTAATTAATATTAAAATATAGCAGTATAAGCTATACTAAATAAGTTTTAACTAGCTTTTAAGTTTAAAAAAATAATATTTATAAGTTTATTTATAATATTTATTGCTGGCTTATTTATTAAATAAAAAGTAAATAAAAAAAAATAGCATGCTTTTAATATATTAATTATAAAAAAAAAAAATTAAATTAAAAAGTATATAATGTTTTAAAACTATAACTTTTATATTAAATTAATAAAAAATATATAAATAAAAAAAGCATTATAAAAATTTTAAAAGTTAGTTTATAATTATTTTAAAAAAAAATTAAAAAGTTTAATTATTTAATATAATAATAATTAAAAATAAAATAATTAAAAAAAATGCGTTAAATATTTAATAAAACAAATTTATATTTAATATAAATTAAAAAATAAACTTTATTTTAAAAACTAAGATTTATAATTTTAAAAATGTTTTTAATTTTAGCTTTAGCTTAAAATATTAATTATTATAAAAAAGTTTATAAAAAGAAATTATATTATAAAAATATACGTTAAAAACTAAAAAAAAAATCGTAAGCTATTATTTATAACATTATTTATAATATATTATAGCTAAAGATTATAGCTCTTTTTATTTAACTATAAAGTAGTTATTTTTTATAGCGTCCCGTTCTAAGGAACTTTATTAATACTATAAACTTGTTATAAACCTCATTATTCTTTAACAGGAATCTTATTTAAAAAAAGCCCTTTAAAAAAAGCCCTCTTTAAAAAGAGTCCTTTTTAAAAGGAGTTTTTTTCAAAAGAAGTCAAGTATTTTAAAAGATCTTAACCCTTGATCTACTACTACACATAGATCGAAAAAGAGTATTAAAACTAGGTGGCTAAAATATAGCTAATTTATATATAGTAAAAGTATATATTGGGCGTATGCTCTGCAGTATGTAAAATAGAACTTAGACTTCTAGATAATTTAACGGGATTACTAGTACTACTTCTGACAGTGAAGACCATATTAGTGATTCTTGTTTAAAGGCTATTGCAAAGGTAATAGCCTTTTGGATGGAATAGCTGCACCAATAACTTCAGCATGATAGTATGTAGTATTATCTAATTAGTAAGTCATTGCAACTGCGCGCTAATGCATGCTACTGTGCGCTACTGTACGTGCACCGCGCGGTAGAACATCTCCGTCTAAGTCTCAAAAATTCGAATAGGATCATATTCGAAGGATCGCTATTGCTATCCGCTCTTCTAGCTTTGAGCTCATCACGAGCATTAATGTAGCGCCTAGAATGGCACGCTATGCCAAACACACGGGGCTGAGCCGTGACAAGCAGTTTAGCTATGCTGCACTAGTTGCGCATTTCCCCAACCCAACACGAATAGGTCGGGACTAGAAGCAATTCTATGCGAAAGTCGCAGATCATGAAGGGTAAAATGTCACTACTCGTCATGCGCTCTCATTTCTCCTTTGATGTTCCTATTCGCCATCAAGCTCCTGGGAAACTAGGGACCGCCAGATGATACCAACTATGTGTCCAAGGCTATTATTCACGAAGAGAGGCAGTCAAACTAGAACAGAATTCACCTCGCTTGAATTCTAGTTTTAGTCATATTATCCGCCAAGTATTAAAACTTACTCATTTGAATTGATTCTTTTCCCATATGCGCCCCGCAGCTGCAATGCAACAGCTGGTTCTTCAATGCGACCCGCATCTCCGCTACGGCAAAACTTTGCATGTCTTAACGGTAGTTGAATGAATGAGAGGTATCTATAGCTTATTACCGCGCTTCTCAAATAACCTCTACTTCTCGGAGCACTAAGTACATATATATTCTAAATGGGCTAATTGTGACAAAGACTGCGAACCTGGAACTGTTTGATAGGAATTAAGCGTAGCGCATGAATTTGCTTGACGCAGCACTCTGACTTTAGACACAAATAAGGGTGTTAACTTCCAGGTAGCAAGGCCTTGATGCAATTTTCGCGGCAGCTCAAATTTGCTGTCGATTTTGCAGTCTTGTAATACTCAGGTGGGTAATTTCAAAGCCATCATGAGTGATAATATTAGTTTTACAGATCAAAAAGCGGCCTAAAATGACCTTTTATCCTCGATTTTGCACTTGCTTCACCTCTTCAGCTGTCATTGTGATTGTTATATTACCAAGTATGTTTTGAGACTGTACTGATCCTTGGTTAGTTTTTGCCGTGACAGCAATATAAGGCAAGAGACAGCAACTTGAGTGTTGACACCTGAATGCAAAGAAATGGTCACATTAAAGCTCGACGACTGGGTGAGCTGAAGGCGAAATTCGATTCTCATGAATTATTTGAAGTTCTTGAAAACTATGGCAATTCAAATATATTCCAAGACATGGAACATAATGTCTCGTTATAGCGATAAAGTAGAGAAACTTGGCGTCATGCAGCCCTCGTAGCCATGATTCTGGAGTCTTGAAGGAGTAAAAGCTGCCTTCTCTCAACTTCCTTGCTCAAGTGTCACAAGCCATTCAAGGAGTATTAGGCAGTGTGATACATCGATCATGTTAAAATGATTTTCGAGGTGGGTATGAGATGTGTTCAAATTCTGTGATCATAAATGACTTTCTTCTTGCATCAGAGTGGTACGACGTACTAGGTAAATCGAACTGCTGGGCACTAGAAACTTTGGACTTATCTCGCTTTTATTGCTTCAAGCCTGCTAGTCCCTGAATGCCCTCACCCTATTTTGAAATAGCATTCGAAGCTATGGAGTATAAAGAGCATTAGCTCCATGATTTACCTATTTGCAAAAAGAATACAGGCCCTCCTACCTTTTCAAAAAAATAGTTACGTAAAATGACACATAACAAGGTTCACAACACCCTCCTCAGTGTTGACGCCAATAGACCTAACTCTATAATAAGGTTGTAACTGGCTTATATTATTGGGATATCATAGCCCATGCTTGCTGGCATAACGCCCGTTCCGGCGTGCTTGCGTAATCTGCATACTCCAGTTGTATATTTAATTTACGGGTTCATAGCGTAAGAGAAATAGCGAGAGCCGCCTCTAAAGCTTAAAGGGATCATAGTTTTACTACTTTGACTTCCACTACTTCTCCCTCAAGCTACTATTCCATGTCAGGGAACTTATTCACGGCTACCCTAGGGTGTAGAACTAGTAGACTCTGCGTATATAAGTGACTAAAACCCCCTTGATTTAGGAGGTTCAAGAATCAATTATTCACTGCATTGAGCTCCAATAAGTTCCTGGCTGCAAGAAGGTCTCTCTATTCACTCCGAGTACTTATCATCCTAACACTTCATCAATTTGCGCTCACGATCGAGTTTGAAAATCCATATACACAAACGACCTACGAGTGTGGCACAATGCATTTAAACTTAGATCATGGAGCAGTATGCGTACGCATCATTGACTCTTTTATCGCCGCCACAAGCCTAGCCGTTGCCGGTCTTAGCTCAGCCATCGCACACTTCTCGAAGGTCCTGTACGACAGAGCAAGATCCGACCTCATCAATGCCGTCGACGCCGCCCTTGATAGAAGTTTCATGTTAACCATGACAGCTGTCATCGCTTGTGCAGTATTTACGGCATTGGCGTCTGTCACTATCGCCATACTCGGGGTTTTAATCACGCTCCACCCGAGCTGGCGGCGAAGGCACAACATAAGCCTGTGGACCCTTGGAGCTGTTCAATTCGTCTCAGCAATATGCATCATTGCTACGGGGGCGATTATTGCCAATGATGTCTATAGCGTTCAGACATTCATTCGCAAGTTCGGGGGTAACGATAGCTTCCCGTATTTCGGCATCATGTATTACGGGGGTGTGGCTCAGGCGGTCTATGGAAGTGCATTAGTTATCGTACTTTTTGCTACTGATCGTGGGCGTGAACATTACTGAAAGAAGCAAAATGAGTCACGTACAAGCGCACCAGCAGGAGAAGCAGCAAGGGGATAAGCGGATAGTTATCAAGATAATATTTGACACTGGACTTGATCGATCGGTGCTTCCTTTTTGCGTCATTCTTTGAAACCTGATAACATCTTTATTAAGGCTTTGATGTGGTTAAAATAGAAATGAGTTCGACGTGAAGGCCCCGCGGGATATGTGAGTTGGGTGAGTTTTAACATAATGACTACGAATACTTCAGCTCTTCGTGGCCAGTGATAGGCGAAGAGACGCGCAAGCATGTATATAATTAACTATTTTGCCAAGGAGATGAGCCGTATTGAAAGCTGAAACGCAAGTTTAAAGCACGAGCGATCTTGTTAAGAGCTCGCTCATTGTTATTGAAGGGGACCAGTGAAGCTGGAATCAGAGAAAGCCAAATCACGTTCGCAGCGTCACAGTCTCTACAACGAGAACTGAGTACTGACGTCATCAAGTGATATAGCGAAGAGCACGATAGTTAGCAGACACCGCAACCCCTGCTACCGTAGGCGGATGGTTTAACAAGCCTACAGAGACCTACCACACAGCTTTCGACCCAAAACTCGCCTGCGAAGATTTTCCATATATTTAAATCGCTGATTAGCATGTTTCTTACTTTGTATTCGGAGCTTTAACATACGGTTCTAAAAATAACTTGTTAAACTAATACTGTATTGGCTACGGTGCGCAGGCTAGCTTCATTACTTAAGCTCCTCTAATATAAGTACTAAAATATTACTGGGTACCTAAGTGCCTTCAAGTATGCCTTGGAGTCGCAATTGAAAACAAGCAAATGGGATATCAAAAGCTACAAAAAACGACACAGGGTATTACTGAGACTAGTGAAGTAAAGGTCGCATAGTGACGTTGGGAGGTTCAAATGTATTTTAGTATCTAACTGGTATTAGTCGACCGGATTGTTGTGGTGTTACGCGCAGACTACATCTGAGGAAATAGGGATCCTAGCACGGTGGCTACTACTAACTCGGCACCTAGATAGGGCATAAGAATCCCCAGGAAATAAATAGACAGATGGCATCGAAATGTCCGCTGCGTACGTGCTTTTGCGTGCGACGCCCTTGTGATAGTCAAATACACACTCTGATCCTAGTCTTTCCCCCATGCATCTAGTCAGTAAGACGCTATTATTCACCACTGGCCTGACTAGCGGTGCATTCCGAGTTGTATGAAGATGGCTACCATCATCAAGTCTACATTTAGGCAGCTAAATGTAACCCTCCAATACAGGGTCTGTTTGGGGGCTAAATCGCTGTAAGATCAACTATATAGTTCAGTAACCAGCGCTTGTATATCCCATTTGAGTCTCCGTATGTACACATCTTTATTACGTGAGCGCGAAACTCTCTACTCCGTCGCTTTTATACACGACAATCTCTTAATCAAGAAGCGCCGCGTCATCACACATCTACTACTGCTTTGGCTTTGTTTTTACATCTCTCCTCTGAAGCTAAGGGCGAATAGCAAGGCCCGAGGTTCTAGTGATACGTGCGCAATCAGCCGCAATGGCGACTCCAATCACTCCTGTCAGTACAGTGGCTGCAGGGTCTATAAGTTTCTCGGTCAATGGCAACGAAGAGATTACTCAGATCTGGAAACAGGTGGAAGATCGGGTTCTTCTCATGGCCGGAGGAGATGACACCAGAATCCAACAAAGCCTCAGCATCGAACAAGTTTTGTCTTACTTGGATAACGCTCAGGATGGTGACAAAAAGGCGGCTGAGAAGCATAGTAGTCTAAAAAGGGTCTTGAATGATACTCTTACCGTCATCGAGACCGTCGGCGGAATCGTCGCAGACGGAGCATCAATGGTATGTCAAGTTCGCAACCTGCATTAATCTACGCTTAATTAATCGTAAATATAGGTGTTCCAGCCAGCCAATGCCTGTTATAATGCACTGACATTCGTGATCAAGGCTTGGAGAGGATACCAGGGAATGTTCGAGAGCTTAACGGAGCTCCTGGAACAATGCATGGAATTTCTCAACAGACTGACTTACTATGCCAAGTCAGGAATGGACGCAAAGTTGACCAAGGTCGCTTGTAGGCACCTTCAATTATTTATTGAAATTTGTGACCGCGCCCTGAGACTTAGCCATAAGCGCTCGAAGCTTATGGCTTTTACGAAGCATCTCTTTCTGATCGATGACGATGTCAAAAACCTTCTAATTCGGATGAAGAACCTGGTCGGTGAAGAGCACCTTCTCGTGTCAGCCCAGACTTTCAAGTCCAGTAATGAAGCAGCGACAAATTCAAGAAACAATCTAACACTAGCCAAGAAGGCGGACACAAAACTGGACGTTCTAATGAACGACAAAAACGAACAACGACGCACCGAGGAAATACAAAAGTGGAAGGAGGCTCTGATTAGCACATTGGACTTTGAACCGTCCGAGTTCAATAGTTCAACCCGAGAGCCAAAGGAGCCAAAAGAACGGTGGAGGGATATATGGCGTAAGCATAGGGAGGTTGCCGACGGGACTGGTGACTGGATTAACGAACATCAGTCCTTCAAATCATGGATGAGAGGAACTTCCTCATTCATCCTTGGAATCGAAGGTGGAGAGGGCACAGGCAAAACTCTCTTAGCAGCTAACATTATCATGCTCCTTCAAAAACCGAATGCTGGCGATGAACTAAACTCGAAGTCGGCCGTATCTTATTACTTTATTGAGACGGACTCAAAGACTGCAATTGATAAAAAGGACATTGGATACTCCATATCCAAATACCTACTCTGGCAACTTGCCAAGGAGGACAAGGCGTTTTTGAGGTCTGTTTCCCACATTTGCGAAAAGACCAAATCCTTTAAGAACCACCAGGACATGTGGATGCAGCTATTGTTAGAAAACGATGATCGAGTCAACAAAGATAGCGTTTTCTTCATTGTTATTGATGGCCTCGGCGATGATATTAGTATTCTGGCTCAGCTATTAAAGAAGCTGTCAATTGATCCAGCGCGTCATCGGATTCGTGTATTGTTGACCGGAAAACCGAGCACGTTCAAGACTTTGAGAAGCATGGAGAGTATCTCGTTTGATAAAATTGCAATAGAAGGCTCTAATGGCCCCGACATTGAGCTCTTTATCCGAGCACGTCTGGAGAAAATGGACATGCTGAAGGATCTCGACCGGCCTGATGTATCCGAGATGCGCGACAGAATTTTCGATACTCTAAAGACAAAAACTGGGGATTATTTCAAGCTTAGCTCTGTGCTAGATAATATCTCCCAGTCGAGCGGTGACATCGGTGAGATAAATGGATATCTTGAAATGGCTGGGCAGACTGGACACCATCAACTCATGAAAGAAATCGAACAGCTCAACAGATTAAGGAGCCAAAGAGAGATTGATGAAATCAACGAGATTATCCGTTGGATCAACTCTTCCCGTACCTGGCAGGACCCAGGGCAAATGGAAGCTGTTTTAGCATTGCGAACCAGCAATGAGTCCGGTCAGCAAACATCGCTCTTATCTTTGCGGTCGAAAATTTCAACGAAGTACTCCCTCTTCAGCATTATTGATGGGTATGTCGACTATAGATTACCAGAATGGAAAGAGAGTATCCCTCACAAAAGGCGGGAAAAGACTGCTGATGGGACCTCCGACTCCGAAGAAATCCATCCTGCTGAAGTCAATATGCTCAAACACTATTTGTCCAACATTTGCCCTAAGGATGTCTACGATAAATTCGGATTTGATGACTTTTTCAGTCAAAAACTGAGCCGGAAGGGCAATTACATTTGTCAGGATCCAGACAATGCTGATATCACTATAGCATTAAGATGTTTAACTTGTCTTGTCGAGCAGCGGACGGACACGACGAAAAGAATGCACTCTTATGCCCAGAATCATCTCTACTCTCACCTAAAGCGCACTGACCTCTCATTAGCCGATCGCGAGCTTAGGACCGAGGTTGGGGAAAAGCTTGTCACACTTTTCACTACCGAGTATGGTATTGAATCATTCCTCTACCTCGATCCTGTTAGCGACATGCAAGAGAGCATCTATTCTCAGAAGAGCATCCCTGAAAGCTGGAATCCTTGGTTAGTATCCGAGGATGGGGTCGACTTGCTTAGCATATGGTTTAAAGATTCAGCCGTTCTTGAACGGGTTAAAGGCCATGAATTTGTGGTAGCATATAATGCTACAGGTGCAAATCGTCGCGATCTCTTGTTTGCACTCGGATTGAAACAGGCTATCTCTAGATTGTTTCGAGAAGAATCTTCGAAGCGAAAATCGCTGGACGCCTTTACTTTGATTGTATCATTCCTTCAAAAGGCATGTGTGAAGTTTCATTTGGTCCACTTCCAACAGTGTTAGGCTTCTGATTCTAATGCAGACACAGTGTACTCCTCAAGACTCCAATCCCGAGAAGAGGGACAATTCTCTAAAGGATCTCTGGGACCCAACAATCGACACGATTGACATTGTTGAAGACTGGTCGGGAGAAAGGCTAGGCATTGAGAAAGATGAATTGTGGGAGACACAGACGGCCGCTTTACTGTTCTACCTAAGCGGGGGCCACATCACCAAGGAACATGCCGAATATCGGGCACGAAAAGCATTAGAGTCGAATCCTGATAACTGGCGAGCGTTGCACACACTTGCCAAAGTCATTGAATCCCGAGCCGAGGCTACAACTATTCTAAATCGTGTCATTGAAGGACGAGCGTGCGACACTGAATGGCGCGCTAAGGAGACCAGCAATGTTATCCTAGCTGAAATGCTTATGGACTTGGGGGATAAGTACTGGGAACTCGGAGATAGCACTGCACTCGCAATTGCGGCGTACTTTAGAAGTCTTGATGAGAGTCGTTCTCTCTACACACAGTATATACGTATACTACAAGCATTCGCTAGCCGAGATGAGCATGACTCCCTTGTCTTATTCCTCGACAAACTGCTAAACGAGCCGAATGACGGCGCGGGGTATGCAATGGATTTTATTAGGCAGGCAGTCATAGGTACTTTGGAGCCGTTCCGCTCTTTGTTTGCTCGTGCAGCTCAGATCACAGATCGCTGGGATGTCATCGACAAATTTTACACCGAAATGACGACGACCAAGTCTCGAGAATGGAGTTCTGTCGTTTTTAGACGACAGTATGGATTATCGCTGGCCGAGATTAAAGGAGACGAAGAGGCGAGCTGTGCGGTATTGGAAGCACTCTTCAAGGACGCGACAAAACTTCATGATGATGAAGGCAGACTTTTTGTTATTGAAAACCTTCCAGCTGATATGGTGCCAATATATGCAAGGTTAGCCTTCCGCAAGGAGACTACGAAAGAGACAGCTGAGACTATACATGTCAAGGTCAATGCCCTGTATAAGGAGTTCCAGTCCGTCAAGCAAACCGATATCAGTTCTGTTTTAATCTTTGCGCGCTACTTCCACCAGCAGGGTGACGGCGTTTTGGCGAAGAAGCTGGCCAGAAATATGGTCATGCAGTCGCTTGACTTGCTCTCTGATGATGATCTGGAGAACGATTACATCTCATTCTGGGATCTTGGCTTGGTTTTCTCCACGTTGGGTGATGAGGACAATGTGTTCGCCGCCTGGGATCTTATGGCGAGGGCCCGTAAGGTAGAAATGAATCTATATGAGACCAAGAAAAAATCCTGGGAAGAGCAGAAGGTTGAGCTCCAAGAAAAACAACAGGAGGCAAACCACGATACAAATACTGCAGTAACTGAAGGAGAGGCTTCTGAAGAGCCAGATGGCCTGTCGGAGCCCGAAATGCCCAATATGCAGATCGCTGTCTGCGACGGCGGCTGCGGCCATGATTGGACATACCCGAGCGAGATGTGGACTTGCGCCGATGATCTGGGCCGAATCCAATTCCATGAAGACTGCTACCGCAAGCTAATCGGGGGGACCTTGGAGAATAAGATCTGTGACAAGGATCACGCCTTCTACCACATTGGGAAAAGGAAGGAAGAAGATCTGGACAAGGTCGAAGATGGGACCGTGCATGTTGCAGGCCGAGTAATCACATTGGAAGAATGGAAAAGTGAGGTCAAGGCGAAATATGTAGACTTTGAGGGAATTGCATAGAGCGACGAGGACTCCACAGAACACTTCGTATCATGATATGATATATCACATACAAATGCAGGAGATCTAGTATTAACGCCTCTTAGGACTGAAGGTCTTGAAGAAACCATGAATCCCCAGGTCGTGGAATAAATTGATGAGTCATAGTATATACGAGGGTATTATTTATCTAGCCCATTCGAGTTGCTCTTCTATAATATTCCCAAATATACACATGAATAACAGCAAGGATTTTAAGAACTGAGGAAGTTAAATGACGGTACGATTGAAATTTCGATAAACACCTCCTCTTTTAAACTAAAGCCCTGTTTCCACTTACGACTGAAACCCGGTACTCACAGCGAAGCTTACGTCGTCATTAAATGTCGTCTTAGAATCGAAGGCATTCGGCCCTCCATTGCTAGCAATGTATAGGGTGCCACCGCTGTGGCGCCAGTAGCGAGCTGGATAACTCCAGGAGCGGAGGGCATTGGTCCCTGTCGAGTCCAGCGCTTCTTGCGAGCAGAATGTAGCATCTTGCGCAAACAGCGTACTACCATCGTTTGCATTTACCTGGAGCCTATTACTAGAGTGTCGTATGAAGCTTCCCGGGCTATCAACGGACTCGAACGACAGGCAGGCACTGTTGCCGAGACCGACATGAACGATCCAGCTCGCCGAATCTTTCAAAGCGGCAGTGCTTGACGAAGAAACAACTTGTAGTTCCACATCCGCGCCCGAGTGGGTGATGTATTTAGTCGTGCAGCATGGTGCCGTTGTAGCACGGAAGGAAACGGTAGAGTTAATGGTAATCTTTGGGCCGCTTTGAAGGGAGGTGGCCGCGTAACCGGCCGCGACGATGTTGGCTTGGATGGAGTTCTCAGTAGCATCCGAGGGATAGCCGGAAGTCATCACGCCCTCGTAGAATGTCCCTTGCCCACCATCACTGTTATCACCGCCAACGCCAAGAACAATAGCTCCCTCTTTACTCATAGGATTGTAGTTAGATGTCGGACGGACACCACTATAGTATGTCGATAGGCTTCCGGATTTAGCGTTGCCACCACGGATGGCCCACTGGTTGCCGGAATTACCCTTCAAGACTGCAGTCACAAATCGATAGTTAACACTCGGGTTATTGGGATTTCGGCCCACGCCATTATCACCTCCAGAGGTATACAGGCCGTTCTCAAGATCAGCCAAGACCCAGGGGCCCGAGCCGGCGCCGTAGCCGTGTGCGGTACGATCCCCAAAGAAGATAGCCTCCATGTGGCCATTGCCGGTATCCTTATTGTTGGTTTCGGCGTTGCCGTAATCAAAACAGCACGCACTGTTATAATGGGTGCCGTCAAGGACGGCGTACAGGCCCTCTGGATTATCACCCGTGGCTGTCCCACGAGGAGAGTCGTTGCGATAGCCAGTTTGAGGCGAGATGAAGACACCGTAAGCCTTTTTCCCTTTGAGCATCACTGGGGCACCGACAGCGCTCGCCAGGTAGTCATAGCCATTAGCCTCAGGACCAGTTGCCGCACCTCCTGGAGGTGCTTGTGTGAGGTGGTTGCCCTGGCCGGACTGGTCATAGATGATTGAGATTAGACAAGTTGTTCCTTTGCAAAAGGTATCTTGGGCAGCGGCATTGGCAACTCCGCCAGCAGAAAGCGGTTTGATGTCAGTTGTAGCACTGTCGGAACCACGTATGACCTATCGTTGGATATCAGTTTAATTAAATCTCGTGTCTTAGGGGTTTATGAAGTATCTACCTGATAGAGAGGGCCGCTATATGAAGTGTACAGAGCACGGGTAGTGCTATGTGCCGCAACGCAGGGAGTGCCACCTGATGCATAGATATCACAAGGACCAGTGGCAGCAACGAAGGAAGCCGTCGCCGTAAGGCCTAAGCTAAACAATGAGCGTGGCAACATGACGAATTGATGTTCTGATGTGATACCACCGGTCATCTGCTTTCAACCTCAAGTATTGTCCATCCCCTTTATATAAACGACCAGTTCACTAGCAATAAGAAAATACACCTTCCGCTTATAGCTCACAACCAAAATGTCTCGTCTACAGCGCCAAAATGGCGAACACGGCATCTTGATAGACACTATGCTGAAAGAGTCCAAGTGTGATCCAAATGAATGGTTTCTCGACTTGACGCTAGTAAATCTACCAACCCCGGTTCCTGGACAAGTTCGAACGGGAACGCTATAGGAATTAGAGAGGTCGAATCATAACCAATGTTCCCCGAGAGCCGATGCAAAACGCCGAGCACGACATCGCGCGCTGCGATGTGTCACATGGACTATTATGCCAAGCCAAACTAAGCTTAATTCGGAAGATCGATTAAGTCTCATTCAAGGCGAAAAATATAACCCCACGAAGACTCTGTTCTAGGCCCTATAACACTAGCCCTTGTCACAACATGTTCAAGTTCTGCCTCATTCAACTTACACGTAGCTACAAGCTGTAAAGGCCTATCTTCACACCGCAATCGACGGTTTAGCGACTTAATTTTGGTACGTAAGGCCTCGAAGATTCATGCCCGCCGCAAGGTTGCTAGAAGAAAAAGAAAAAAAACACAACTCCCTAACTATCTACAAGTATAAGGGAGATAGGAAGGTTGAATTCAAATCGAGATTGTAACGGTTATGATTCGAGAAAAGTGTATTGTAGGTAGGGTTTGTGTGGTAGAGCCCCTGTAAGCCTGCCGTCATGGATGGTCTATAGATATATCGTCGGAAATGGCACAAACTTGATTTGCAGAGAGATCCAGAACTCATCAAATTCATCGAGGGGACTAAGATGTACCGACGGTAATTGGGATGCCTGGTACATTGTACGAAAAGTTATAATCTTACAACGTGATTTTATTGGGCCCGATAGGAGCACAAGACCCTCAATTGATGAATATCCAAAACAGCGTCTGATATATATAAAAAATGAACGAATCCCAAATGTCTATAGTAATAAAGGGTTTACGGTTTAGTACACGCAAAGGATATATAAATACCTCTTTATATCCTATAGTAACAAGCTAACCTAGATAGTTTCCAGAGATGTAAGCCGTTTGGACTAGTGCCTCTGAGCTTGGGCACATGTTAATACTCAAGAGCAACAGCTGTGCCTAGCGATTTTCCTCATTGTAATGCCCTCGAACGTTTATTTTCGCAGCTGTTTTATCTTGGATTTCGGCTAGGTATTTAATATACATATAACAGACATAGCAGATCATGTCACTATGTGCTCTAATGTCTGATTGATAAGTTCCCTTCTCATACAAGGTAATTAGGCAGAAATCTTTAATATTATACTCTAGCTCCGTGATGGATGTGGACTCTATCAGGACTCCCCTACCCGATTCTCTTCTTGGCGCAAATGATATGAGTTTGATGTGATGGCAACGTGTGATCTTATGGTAGAGGTGGCCAAGGACGAACCATCTGAAATCTGTTCATGTCTTCTTAAATATGGCGAAGAGGGAGTCCTGAGGTTTACAATTTCATGATCATTAAATATGTTGCTAGAATGACTTGATTTATTCCTCCCGAAGAGTTTGTATATAATAGGTAAGTACGAACATACGATAGAAATCGTTGCTTCAAGCACAGTCCAGATGAATGCTTGCGTTAGGTCATCTAAGTATCAGTAGTTAGACGGACCATTCTTGCGGAGATATGAGGCTCAGGCTTGTGCTTACAAGTGACGTCCGCCTCGTCATAGGTTGCAAGGTAAAAAACACGTAAAATACTTGTAATGCAGACACTAAATGCCTACTTAGTCTTTGTCGGCAGAAGTTCAAGGTTCAATACTTACAAACCTCCTAACAGAAAGACGAATGAAACAAGGATCTTCTTTCGCCTCGCCATCTGTAACTTCCAGACCTGAGTATGAGGAAACGCCAAGACAGCAATATCGAGAACAGAATTAACGATCTCCGTCGATACGAAAAATGCCTTGTCTTGATGGTTGTATGGGGAAGCCAAAACTCCCACTGCGATATGACAGGATTGTATGCGAACACGTTTCCAAGCAAGAATCCTATCCAATACCCGGTCACCAAGAAAAACAAAACGTAAAGATAAATCTTGAACCGAGACAGCACGGAGAATAACCTGCAAAATAAGAGCAGGATGGAGTACTTTGACATGGCGACACTGATGCTATAGAAGATTTCGAGCGTGATATGAACCTAAAAGCGATTGCACGTTAACATTACCCACTGCCGATGGCCCGGAGGAGGAATTACTTACCTTGAAAAATGTCTCAAGCTGAGGGGTGGTGTACGTCCAGATATGATAACCCGCATGTCCAATTGTTGAAAACAACACCGATGATACTAAAAAGGCGTAGCAGGAAAGCAAAGCCCCAAGACAGGCCCAATCATCCCATCAGATGCCCCAATTTCTCCTCTGCTGTAAGAACCTAAGCGCAACACATGTGCTCGATAGGAGAATGAGTATTGACGTGATACTGAGGCATACTAATAATTATGCGATATTCGGCTGGAGTTTGGTGGTGACTAAAACAAGGTTTTGGGTTCCTAAAACCGATGCTGCGCATCGAGACAATAGCGCCCCAGCCCAACAGCATTTGGTTGAGGCGAGTGTTGGCCATGGTCCATCTCTACTACCCAACGACAACAACCCCCATGGGCTTGACAGCCGAAAAGAGAGTCTGGGGCCCGCACAATCGCAAATGTATGCACGGCTGTTAGGAAGGGAGATTCTAATACCCAGATCATTTCCTGCTGATGCACCATCACCGGGAACACACGAGCCGGACTCGCCTACCCCGGAGAAATACGCAGTCTGGGGCCAGAACCGGTTTGGTGAGGAATGGTACGAACATTGAGAAAAGATGCTCCAGGAGAGGAATATTCACATGGATCCTGATCTAGTTTACGAACAACGCCAAAGAGCCTTGCGGGTAATGGAGCACACTGTCGAAGGCCGGCCATCCATGCCAGGATTTGACTCTGGCGAACTCGCAGATGAGAGCTGGAAGCGGTTGTAGGCGTGTCTATCTAGGAATCTTCCTCAGCCCCCGTCTCCTCCACCTTCGAGCGATAAAGATAGTGACAACGGCAACGATATTGACTTCAGCGGGTATAGTACATACGACCCCCCCCGTGAGCTAACCCTTGAGTCCAACGATCCTTTTGAGCTACCAGAGTCCAAACGTAAGCGTTTCTACTATAGCGAGGAGGCAGAGAAGGGTCGCGCGAGTATAGACATTTGATGCAACTCTACGATTATTGGGAAAAAGGCATGACACAAGAACAAATAGAAGTCAGGCTGCGAGAGGGCGACGAACGTATTGCACAAATGCTAGCTTACATCGGACAACCCGTTCCGGAGGGCCCCGAGCCAAAGTATGATGAAAAGCAACTGGAAGAAAGATACCGTGCCTGGGATTCTATGGGGTTCAGTAAGGATCTACAAGGCAGTCTTGTTCGGAGGCTTTCACGGCCTCAATTGTGGTCTTCGACCATAGAAAGGGATTCGAAACGCGGAGTGCGGTCACCATCATCTGGGCAAGCGAAGGACACTCTCCATTCAGCGGCCGAGTCACCAGAAACACGCCAAAGAAACAAGATAATAGCTGAATATCTATCGCCCATCAGCAGCCTGCGTCAGGATACGCCTTGAAGCTAGGCTATAACACACAAGCAGAGACAGGATCATGGTGTATCAGAAAGCCACGTAAAACATATATAAGGAAGCGTCAAAGCCGGAGACTTGCGGGAAAGTTGTCTGAATTTGGAACGAAGTGTAATGAAAGCAAAATCACCGTACAGTATCTGAGCAAGCGTAGGTCTAAGCGTGACGCGTCAAAGAAGTCAACAGAAGTGCAGAGTGCGAAGCCTCGAGGCAAGTAAGTCAGCGCCCTAGAATTCAGGTAGGTAGAGGTCTCCCGGAAAAGCTGTTGGAGACTTGGTAAGGGTATTATATTACATGATGCCTGACAAGTGCAGTATGTTCATGTTGTCTAGTTTAGCGATGTTTATTCGCATGTTTCATTAATTCACACCACCACCTCCCCTCTCTCACCGATTCTCACTTTTGTTTATCTCGTATTAAGTAGTAAGCAAAATGATCTACAGCCGTCCCTTCAGCTCGGAGATTTCGTTGCTTAGCGTCACGGATCTACCCGCCGATCCACTTAGATCTACAGTATGCACTAAGCTAGATTAGATACCAGACAGATCTAATGGGAAGAATCTATCTAGTTTAATTGCCACATTCAAGATTGTCATTTGCCTTATCTTCAAGCACGATTTGGATTTGACGTATTTGACTAACAAACTGTCATACTTCCATATTCCAACGATATAAGGGGATGCCTTCGGCACGCTTATCTTCGTATACATTACATCTGTACTTAAGATTGATTTGTCTTTACTTCTTTCTGATCTAGCTTGTATTCTGTACTTGGTGGGCGAATGTGCTAAAACGATTAGAACTTGGGAGGCTCCAAAATTATATTAACCAAATTCTAATCGATAGGGTATTTATCAAAGTGTATGTCATTTCTTCATCATAATCCGAGACACATACTCACGAACCCAGACAGAGACTCACAGCATATACTCTTATGGCCTTTACGTATATAGTTCTGGAGACCCTAGGGAAACGAATGTCTATAGCCCGCCTTAAGTACAGAGTTTCCGACACACTAATTTATGACTGTTGCATTTCATTACTTCTCCGTGAGCACTACACTAGCTATTCATTGCTAAGTTACTACCCATGATACGACCTCAAATCATCAGCATTCTCTATTTCTACCTTATTTCAAGTACATCTGTATTGTACATGCGAAAACCTTCTAAGCATTGAGGAGATCATAGATTTCCCCCCTAATGTGCCCCCCTACCTTTTACACATGCTACAGGGCACACAAGCATACAGACAAGAAGGATAGGGTCCACAAAGATTTTAAGAGTCCTTCGCGCAACAACAAGTGTCTTTAACCTACTTCAAGCGCAAGGTCTGTGATACGTAGCGGCTTTCTGACCAGAGCTCTTCTAGCAAGAAGTCATCAACTAGTCTACTCAAGTCTTTGATTAGAAGGGTTGGCTTAAAGGCTTTCTGTAAAACTCAGTTTGTATATTGGTGTACAATTGATCCCAGTAGCGTACAGACACCTGAACAATTGGCGTTATAATGCACCATCGGCCCTCAATTCTCCTTGGCTAGTCGCCTTCGTCATCAACATAAAGCGAGTTCCGAAACACGAGTCCTATGAGTTTCTTCAGCTCTTTTGTATCCTGCATATATCGCGCTGGATAGCGTGACCCAGCACGCTACAAATATGGCCTATTGCTTTCTTCAGGGATGATGGTATTGCTCGAAGCTCTTGTCTGTTCTGACTGTCGCCCAGATTGCTGTTGTGACTACTGTTTGAGGGAAGTCCTTAATCTTATTTCTTGTTGAAATTGCGTACAGTGGCCGGATTTCGCTGCGGTGCTAGGGACATGTGTACCTGTGTATGCGCGCAAATAGTGCCTTTTTCGTTATTCAAACTAATTAGTCGTAGTCAATTAGAAAGGTAACCAACTTGTTCAGCGGTAAAGCAAGTTGTTAATTCCTGTTCTCGAAGCGAGCCGTCGTCTTTCTAAGTTATTGCTGGAGAGCAACTACCTTTGGGTTGCTAATCTCCTGCGTAAGGCCCAATATGACTTGTTAAAGATTGTTAGTCCTATTCAGGATTTGTCGAGTTTTCTCAAACGAGGGAACCTAGGTCCTGATCCCGTTCGTGAAAAAACTTCATTTACTCACCTCGTTTACTATGGATCCATGTCGAAAACTAGTGGATAGTGTGATATTTGCTAGGATGGCAAACCGATGGTATACAACGAGAGGAATTCATAGTCGAAGAAATGTACGTCGCGCTTAAATATACATATGCATAATTTTGCATGCACACGATGAAAAGTTAGTGTCAAGACTAGACTAGAGGTTCCAGAATCCTACAAATTGATTGGTTAAGAACCTTTGTTCTGCAAGCGAGGTCTGCCAAGCCTTACTAGTCACCCAATTATGGCTCGACCCCCCTCATCTCCCTTGTAAAAGGGCAAAGCGGACTGATCCGAGGATGCGAGGAAGCGAAGAAGCGAATAAACAACAGAGAACCACGCCATTTATAGAACTTCCGTGCGAATTTCTTACCATATTGTTACTCAGCACACGGACAACAGCATCGTTAAAGCCGCCGCGATCACAAATGTAGAGTATGTATTCGTTGACGATTGACCTGCCTTTTACGAAAGCTCCATACGACATTACCTGAACGTGTAATGATTTCAATATCCGGAAGTTCGTAAACACAGCGAAGTCCAATTGTCTTATATAAATAAGACCAACTCATCCTGCAATTACAACCGCACTTCAATGCAACAAGTTCGTCCCATAGAGACTACCAATAATCAAGATGAGATATCTCGCCATTTCCGCCCTCGCTGCCACCGCGCAAGCATTTTTCACAAGCCCAGCGCCGGGCCACCCTAATTACACCATCGGCACCGACCTCGTATTGGAGTGGGAAATCGTCAACCCGCCCGCAGCCACGTTCGTTCTAACATTAAGGGCTGAGAACCAAACACCCTACGACTTCATCCCGGGACCCTTCGGATCCCAAATAGGGCTGTATGACTTGAGAGATGTTGTTCTTGAGGGTTAGTACAACGAGTTTCTCACATATTTTGCTGGTCGATTGAAAGCTCTAACGTTTGTATCAGAGTCCCTACCACTCACCAATGGAACATATACCTGGAAAGTCGAGCCCTCAGGTGGCGATGAAACTTTTATAGGGGAAGAGGTCCTCTACTTCATTAGGGCGGACTGGAATGTCACCGGGACACCATGGGGGAGTGGGGGGTCTATCGACTATTTCCGTCTCGTGAATTAAGAAATTCTCTGTGGATTACTAGATGAGTTTCTATATACTGGAACGGCCACGGGTAAATGTAAATCCCGTAAACCACAGCGCAAAAAGAAAATCTAAATATTCCGCATCCCAGGCTATAAAAAATCAAATAAATTAATAAAAAACAATATAATCACATAAAAATAAAAGCAATATAAATAATAAATTTTTAAAAAACGTAATAATTATATTAAAAAATCCTTATGCTAAAGTTTAAAAATTCGTAAAATTTATTGCAAAATAATTATAATAATAAATATAAACGCTATATATATTTTTTAACTTTTTATATAAATTTAATTTTAAAATTATTATAATTTATATAAGCTAATATATTTATACTGTTTTAATTTTTTTTAATTAAAATAGCAAATATTTTTAGCTTATTTTAATTTATAAATAAAACAAAAAAAAATATAAAAAAAACTTTATAAAAAAAAATAATATATAAATAATATAAGCTTTTATTTTAATATTATTATAATTATTAATTTTTTTTTTAATTATTACTTTTTAAACAGCTTTATTTTTACTTTTTGTTTTTATTTATTTAATTTTACTAATTAGTTTTTTTTTTTTTAGGTTTTTTTTAATAGCAGCGCTTTTTTTACTGCTTTAAAAAAAGCTATGCTTTTTTTAAACTAAGCTTATTTTTACTATATATTTAAATATATAAATAAAAGTTTTTTTATTAAATTAAGCTATTTTTTTTTAAACTATTTATAAAGTATTAATATTATATTTTTTAAAAATTAAAAAACTTTAAAAACATTTATAAAAGCTTACAAATATTATAAAAACAAAACTATTTATAAATTATTATTTTAAATAAAAGTAGCAG
>MU376055.1:0-20399 GCA_022495235.1 Xylaria curta | reverse complement strand
ATAAATAAATATAAGTTTTATAAACTATAATATAAAAAAAAAATCTAAATATTTTATATTTTAAGCTATAAAAAATTAAATAAATTAATAAAAAATAATATAATTATATAAAAATAAAAGCAATATAAACAATAAATTTTTAAAAAATATAATAATTATATTAAAAAATTTGCATGCTAAGGTTTAAAAATTCGTAAAATTTATTACAAAGTAATTATAATAATAAACATAAACGTTATTTATACTTTTTAACCCTTTACATAAATTCAACTCCAAAATTATTGCAATTTATATAAGCCAGCACACTTACACTGCTTTAATATATAAATTGTTACACAGTAACAGTATAGTAGCTTGTGTGGGTAGCTGTGTCCTACACCAGCCCCACTAATACTGCCACAACCGTTAAATTAACCGTTCTAACTGCTTATCGCTATATTAACAGTGCTTATATATCCTAATAAGAACGCTTCATTTAAGATGGGAGTAATGGCCGTCCTAATTCGTGCTCAACCACCCCTAGCGGCAACACCGTTGAGATCCAGCTTCTCTTTTTTCATGAAGATCGATAACGCAACTGTTAATGTACCCGCTGTAATTACCAGGACAGAAGCATCCTTCATGCTTTTTACAACAGCCACTAAAACGGCCTCCCTAGTGGACTGTGTCAAGTTATTGAAGAAGTTGCTTGATGTGCCTTGTATAGCCGCCTGTATCTCTTGTAATGAAACATCTGGGACGAGCCCATGAATACTGAAAGTCGCCCGGTTCAAGAAAACAGCGTTTGCTATGGCCAAGGAGAGCGCAATCCCCGTTAACTGGCCGAAGCTGAGGAAGGCTGTCACGTCGGGTATCCGGCTGGGGGGGAACTTTGACTTGTGCGACAGAGAACGACAATTGAGAGTAACTGCCAGCGCCTATACCTAGGATGACGCTGTATCCGTATATCCTGGAGACGCTGGTACCAACATCAATTGTGTATACAGGGGCAGAGCCAATAATGACGAGGACGCCACCAAATGTATACCATGGCATGTAAATGCCTGTTTTGCTAAGGATAGCGCCAGTAGCGATAGTGGCGGCTACCTGGAGGAAGATATAGGGCAAAAGACGAACTCCAGCTTCAAGAGCGCTATCGCCTCTTACGAACTGGAAGAAGAGCTGTTTTAAATAGTGCCATGTTAGCTTTCTGGCTCTACGCTGAAATATCAATAATAATGGCACACACCGGAATGAAATAGATGGGAATGAAGGCCGCCGTGATAGCTGCCGCTGTCTGAGCGAAAAGGATATCCAGCTCCCAGGTTCTGATGAGATCTGCAGGGAACAGTCGGTGCTCCGGTGTTGTAAAGATGGAGTATGCTTATTGGACAATGAACAGAATCCATAATACTCCTGAAGTGACATAAGAACCAATAATGGAGCCGCTACCAAAGGCATATACGGTTCCTCCAAAGTTGAGAGCAATGAAACCTGATACGAAGGCGCCGATTACTAGGATTGCTCCAACAACGTCTAGTTCGCGAATACGCTCAAACGTAGTCTTGTCTGGCTCGAGCTGATACGAGGGTAGTAAGAAGATATAGGCAGGTGTAGCGACACCTCTAATGACCTGTATATCTGATTAGTCAGCGTTTGTGACGTGTTGGAAGACGGTCCTTACCAGATTGATGTAGAAAGCCCATCGCCATGTAGTAGAACTATCGGCGAAAGCACCCCCGATGATGGGACCCAAGACTGTACCTGTTCCCCAGGTGAGACCGATGAAGTTTATGTACAGTGGTCTTTCTCGCGTAGTAGTGGTGACGGAGAGCAGATTGACGGCACCAATATAAATGCCACCTCCCCCTACGCCGCAAATGGCTCTTCCCACGATTAACGCATTGATGTTAGGCGCAGCACTGCAAACCGCGGAGCCAAGCTCAAATAACACAACCGCTGCAATGAAGAGGAGCTTGTTGTTAAACTTGCCGTATAACTTCCCCCAAAGTAGGTTGACGGAGACACTGCCGAGCGCAAAGGATACGGCTACCCACGGCAGCTTGTCGATGCTGCCAAATGCCTCCACGATCTGAGGCTGGAGCAGGGCGACAATGGTGTTGTCGAGGAAGAAGAGGAAGACTGCGGATATGATCGAGGCTAAGCAGATAACTCAAAGAATGCCGTGAAGCGTGCGAGACGGTACTTCCTCCTGAGATTCCGAGTCTTGAAGGTCCGGTGACAGCTGATTGACGGTATTCTCACGTAAGCTCATCCTATTTGAAGATTCCTCTTGGGGAGTTTCTTTAGGCGTCTGGTTGGCGATGGCATTAAAAGTTAAGAGAGAGGAATGCAGGGGTTAGAGGCGAGCTAGAGGCGAAGAGGACAAAAGGCTTATATGTAATGGAAAGCAAAGGATGACTTTTAAACCAGGACAAAATATTAAAATGAAACATTCATAAAAGAACAGGTTGCTATCTTCCCTTTACGGCTTAATCTTCAACCGAAGGACAAAAAAACACTTTCAGGGTAATACGCAGCCGTATCCAACGGCGTGACTGTTGGTCCGAAACAACATAAATGAGGCACAGGTAATAGTACATGCCCGCCGGCGTGATTTTTAATCCGAAACGGAGTCAACTAAAATGGTTATAAACCAAGAGTCGGTTTAAAAACCCGGACAAGACTTATATTAGTATGTTTTTCTACCTCTTCAATAAGCGGCTGAGAGATCCAAGTAAAACCAAAAATAATACTCGACTAGGTTGAAGGAGATTTAGGACAGCAGTTCAATGATGCACTAGTAACACGGCTAGCACAATACACTAACAGACCTATATCTCACATCTCGTTTAAGTTATTGACCTCCAGCTTAATACATAAGGATGCAATAATCTTATTAACAGTTGAGTTGGATAATCCTGTTGTGGCGTACATAAATGGCAAACAAATGCACCAAATGAAAATCATCATCAATAACACGTTAACCATAGTTTGAATCACAAATAGTGGGTTGTTGAATGGGTTGAAACCCAAGTTTAAGGTGGTTTTTGGACCCTCTCAGGCACTCATGCTCGAGCAGCCATCCCTACGCCTTTTCTATTTCAACGTTAAATGCAGAGCTCACCAGCTCCAGCCCGAAAAGACTATGAATGTCGTGTTGAAGGTAGTCAAGCAAGCATCAACAGCAGAGACACCCGATTTCGAATTCATAGAAGCTGATAGGATGCTACACATAAGTAGTTTTCATCCGGACGAGGAAATGAATAAGGAGTTTCGCGCTAAACAAAGACGCCAACCTGTTAAGACACGTCTATCTGAGGCGCGTCCTTATCAGCTTTCCATAGATTCCCCCGGTCATTTTGACTCTCTGATGCTCAGGTCTTCGGAAATGCCGCAAAAGCCTCCTTAGAAGGGGTTTGTCGAGGTTTTCATGCAGGCAATCGGCCTTACTTCGAGTGTGAGTGATTGAAGACACAATAGAGGGCGATTTTGGCCTGCTTCTGGTAGACTTTGAAGCTAATAATTTGCAGGACCTTAAAGCTATCAAGGGTAATGCAAGCTGCCGTGACTCAACATGTTCAACTCAGTATACCGGCGTAGTAACACGCGTCGGGCCTAAGGTCAACGAACTCGCCGCCGGGGACTTGGTAGCAGTTCTTTTCCCCGGTCATTTCCGCCACCTAGAATGTGTTCCCAAATAGGCCTGCTACAAGCTGGCCACAGGAGACGATATACAGGTAAAGGCCTCGTCACGAACCCTCAATATGCCCTCTTGTCTCCATCGAAACATTGAACTCATTTGAGAGTGCTAACTTTTCGTCAGCTTCTTGCGGGTCTTTCATTTTCTCTCAGCTCAGCCCTGTACGTAGTTGAATATTCTCAACTACACGAGGGCGAGTCTGCTCTCATCGATTGCAACGCTGAATATTCGAGCTCGTTGGCTGTCTAATTGTCAAAGCGGCACAGTGCCAACACCTTGTGCTATGCCCTCCGAAGGTTGAAGCCACTATTATCAAGAACTATGGCATTCCAGCTACCCGGATCTTTGACAACACTAGTGCCCATTCACTTGAACAACTGGCACTTGAGGTTACCAAAGTCGGCGAAGTGGACGTGATTCTTGACTTTCGGCACGGTCTGGCACTCAACCAGCTTAATTCCCTCAGTCGCGAGTTTGAGGGAATTGTTCGTATTAGTTGGAGAAACGACTTAAATGCAATCGTGGCACCCACTAGCAAAAACCTCTCTGTTATTAGTTGCAACTCAGAAATACTAGCAAGCCGGGAAACCTGTTTGGATTAAAGACTTCGTCATGGGTTATCATTTTCATGGGTTATCATTTGTCTATCAACAATCGCATAAAAGATGTTATATGTTAACTAATAATTATGTAATTTAAAACAATAGCCCCGCGATAAGAGTTATAGAATGTGGAATAAGGACATAATGCACTCTTAAAAGTAATTCTAAAGACCTCGCGTTTCGAAAACGCCTTAAAGCAGGACTTAAGCCGCACTCATGTTCAAGAAAACGATCCTCTACTTGTGTTAATAAGTGTATCTTTCGCTTCGCCCCTCTTTGAGAGGAGCATGGGATCTCGTCAGGCAACAAAGATGTAATGCTAGTGGGACTGCCTGCGAGTAGGAATGCCCTCTCTGACCGTCCGCTCAGGTGACGAGAAATCAGACTCTGAACCGTCAATCGAAAAGACTTCGTATTTTCCCTCTACGCTTGGCTCTTCTTTAAGGTTTCGCTTAGGTGACGTAACATCCGAATCCGATCCACGAATGGATATTACTTCGCATTCCTGTTCGACGGCGTCGTTCGCGACATAGTGGGTGTCCTCGAAAACGCGATTTGTGCATTGGTGCCTCGCTGCTGCTGCAGGTTTCCTCCGTTTTTCATACATCTTAGTGTCACGAGACGTAAGCACAGAACAAAGAGATTGCTGCATATAGCGAGATAGTGTCTACGAAGGTGTTTAGAGCCCTTCGCGCAACAACAAGTGTCTATTGCCTACCCTAGGTTTAGAGTCCTGACACTTAGCAGCATATAAGCTTTAAGATTCTGCAACAGAGCTTCGAGGAACGCATCTCCTCTTTTGGCTTCTCTCCTATTAATCCTTTTATTCGAAGAGAACGTATATCGCTCGAACTCTTCGAATCGCTCCGGTTCCCACGCCACGATCAGACTATCGCGACGTTTCGCATCGATATAGTCAACGATATTCACAAGCTTGATTTTAAGATTCGCTACATATCTATCGATCGTATCGAGCGGTTCGGTGCTAACTTTGCGGCACATATTCTAGTATCCCTAGAGCTTCCTTTTCTTTTTGCGTTCATGGGCTTGGGCATAAACATAAAAACGTTCAAATTAAGAGAATTAGCTCTTTGATTCCCCTGGATGTATCACCTAGGTACCCTGATAAATACGTCCGTTTCGTTCGTCCGTTTCGGCCTCCGAGTCCTTCAACCCAGGCCGGGGAGAATCTTGCAGCTGACCCCCACCAATAGGACCTGCAGGGCTTTACTCTTCAACCACTTGGTTTGAATGAGGGTTCGATGCTCTCTTGGGCGATTTCGCTTATTCCCTCTGGAACTGAGTAGATGTTAAGAGTAGCATACTATGCGGCCCGCGCTGTCGGAAAGATTAAGAACCCGCGTTCACGTAATCTTAGAAATAAGTCCGAGGCTGGACGAATTATCATACATACGTTGTGTGTGAAGATCAAAGGTACGGAGTACGGCGTACAGAGTTGTCGATCTAAGGACCATGCTACGTCCATTAGTCAGGTAACGAAGAATGGATGAAGGATCGGTAACGAATTGTAGAAAACTAATATAAACGTCAAAAGACCATACCATAATTCTAAAGACCTTCGTTCTAGCAAGGTAAACATCTCAATATCGCTTATTTCCCGCAGTTCAAGTATACAGATCCTACTCCAAAGTCATCTTTTCCCGCTACTTGCAATGTCGAAGCATTACTCCGTTCCGGAAGATAGCGTGTGGTTTGGTAGGTTGTTCTTTTTGGCCCGGGACCACGTTACTAGTTATCCTTACTGACTTTACGTCCTTTCGCCATGTGTAGTTACGGGTTGTTCATCTGGTATCGGTCGCGCTTTCACCACTTATCTCAGCGGTGGAACTTCACACCGTCTCGTCGCAACAGCACGAAACATCTCGTCCCTAGACTATCTCCCCAATAGTCCTAAAGTTTTGAAGCTCTCGCTCGACATCTCATCGGCTAGTGGAGTTAAAGAGGCCGTGTCAAGAGCAACTAGAGAGTTCGGTCGTATTGATGTTGTCATTAACAACGCGGGAATCTCCGTATACGGTGACACGGAAACCACAACGGATGACCAAGGCCGGAAGATGTTCGAGACAAATTTATGGGGGGCCATGAACCTCACAAGAGAGGCTGTACGCGTCATGCGCGAAGAGAACCCCAAGACTGGCCAGATAGGAGGGGTCGTTATATATATGAGTGCATATTCAGCGCGTGTAGGCTTGGCTGGAGGCTCTTATTATATAGCAACGTAAGTGCTCTTACGACTACTTCCAAATCGAGGATAAAGTGACTGATAGGCATAACTGGCAGCCGATTTGGCATGGACGGTTTCTACGAGAGCTTCTCGAATGAGCTTCTTCCCGAGTGGAATATCCACCTCAGTGTTGCACAGCCGGGTCTAGTCAACACAAATTACTTTCAACAGAATGTTGTTCTTACCGAACGACATCCTGCTTACGTTGATCCCCGGGTTGCTACAAACCAGATACTTGCGATCGTGAAGGGCGAAGAAACGATGAATTACTCTGGAGCGGAACCCGAGAAGTTGGTAGAGATCATTGTTGATACGGTGACCAATGGTGTTGGAGGTTTGGGCATCCCATTACGATTGCCGCTGGGAGAAGATTCGTGGGCAGCGATCGAAGGTTCTTTGAAGACGTCGCTAAAAGAGCATGAGATGTTGAAGGGTGTGGCTTTTAGGGCGACTGCTAATAGAAAGGGGTAGACCGCTCTAACATTATGAATGAGCCTAGCAATAAAGTTCTCCTGATTTCTTAGCAACTTACCCAACTAACTAAGTAACTTATTTAAACAAGAGTTCATAAGCTGTGTAAGGAAGGTGGCTAATTATCTCCATTACTTCTACAACAACATCTAATTCGCTTAATTACAAAGCCTTAATTGTCAGCCCTAAACAGCGATAAAGATAAAAAGCACTAAGGTTCTTTTCAAGGTTAGACTACAGTCTGAAGATTGAATCCTTATAGTGAGTTATAAGAGCCTAACAGCGTTCTTATAATCGACAAGTTATACTAACTACAGTCTTAGACAGGTTGCTTAGCACTGTTCTTTGATTTAACCTAGATGAGTTTAGCTGGCTAATGGCTCGGAAGCGGGGTAAATAAGCGACGGGGGCGCACCGACCCAGCGGATTACCGTTAGTCGCGAAAAGAAGCATCGCACCAAGCCACTCACGTGCGCAAGGTAAATTATGGACGTGCGCTACCTATCCCTTTGGGCTGCAATAGCTCCCTGGAGGTTTACAGAGTTTAATTGGTCAGACTGCTCTTGGCGAACAAGATATACCAATCAAATAGCATATAAAGTCTCCATTAGATATTACGGAGCTATCGTGGCCAAAGGGATAGTTTCAAGATAGTATACGAGGAAGCCAGAGTCGGTCACTTGGTGGTTACTGGCAAGGTTTAACATACAAGATCGGCAATCCATCCAATTGCATTACCGTACCCTGCAGCATAGATCCATATTGGAGAAACAACATGGCTGACCGGTAGTTGGTCATGCTCCTGTATCAATATCCTTCTCGATATGTTGCTATTAGATGCGAAGACGCGAAAGGATTGAAACATAGTTAGAGTAAATGACATTGCCTAAAATGACGCCCGTCCACGGAATTCCGGTAGGGATAGTAGGGTCACAGGAAACACCGTGCTATACCACCATCGGCGCATCGGAGGATCGCAGCATCGGAGGATGATTGTATCGGAAATATACAGTACACCTCGTGCGCGGTACCACACCCTTGGTCAAATCTTCTAACTAGCCTAGGAGATTCGGCTTAGCAAATCTGCATTTCATCATTTCATGGCTCCATGCCTCGCGCTTTTCGCTATAAACTTAATAACGACTGGTCACCCTCCAGCGATCTGATGTCATGCAGAGCACTTATGTGCTGCCGACTAGGTAGCCTGCGGAATTCGCACATATATAGTACAGCCGAGGCTGCAAGAAGAACCATCAATGCCCACAAATCTGCATCTTCACCGCAGGGTCTCTACACTAAGCGCCACCCACCGTTAGGGTAGAGTGGACCTATCAAGTACCTGACTTATTACATATGCAGTAAGCAGAAAAGCGACGTCCGTGGGGTAATAAGAAACCCAGGCAATGTCGAATAGCTATAAGTAGGTAGATGGGAAAGAACTATGATTCCGCTTTCTTTCCATCAAGACTTGTCTTTAATCATGCCGGATATCGGAGGCTTACATATCGCAACGCCAGCAATTGGCGCCTTGGCGGTCACCCTGAGTGTAAGTAGTAGCATCTAGAGAAACGTGATGTTGTCTCTTGTAAGCTCTCGGAGGACTAACTTGTACCCTAGATCATACTCTACTATGCAGCACAAACGGTTTATCTCTTGTTTTTCCATCCCCTCGCCAAATATCCGGGCCCCAGACTAGCCGCGATCTCAGAAGTAAGAGAGAAAACCCCCACAAAGATGTAGGAACATAAGAGTACTAATCGTCAACCAGCTCTGGTGGGTATGGGCATTGAGTAGCGATCGCTTCCCTTTTATCATTTATGATCTTCACAAAAAACATGGTTAGATCAGTGGGATTCTAAGCACCTCCTCGTCTCCTAGCTAACTTTGAGTATAGGCGATGTGATTCGCATTGGGCCCAATGAATTATCTTTCGCCACAGCAGAGGCATTCCAGGACATCCATGGTCATGTTTCCAAAGGCAAGGCGAGGTTTCTCAAGACGGAATTTTATGACAATGACGACCCGGTGCCACGTATCGTGGGAGCAAGGGACCCCGAGGTCCATGCACGCCAACGAAAGGCGCTCTCGCACGCGTTTAGCGCTAAGTCCCTACGCGATCAGGAGGAGATAGTACAGAAGTACGTGGATGGATTCGTCCAGCAACTAGCCAAGCTTGGAGATCACGGGAAAAAGGCGCTCAATGTTCCAGAAACATTCAATTGGCTAACCTTTGATGTCATCGGTTCGTGCTACTTATGTCCCGCATCCGTCCGTCTTGTCCTTAATGCAGTATATAGGTGATCTCTCGTTTGGAGAGCCTTTTGGTGGGGTTGCAAAAGGCGAGACGCATGTCTGGATTAAGGTTATTCTCGATTCGGTACTCCATATGCAGACGACCTTTCTACGGAAGAGGTTGCCGCTTCTCAATCCGGTAATGCCTTATATTCTACCCAAGGGATCGACCGAGAAGGTTAAGACGCACCGCGAGTTCAGCAAAAGGCTTTCACAGAAACGCTTACAGATGGGAGATACTGGTCGTGCGGATTTCTTCTCTCATATGCTGAAAAAGAATACAATGAGTGTGCAGGAAATGACGAGCCAGACGTCAACATTAATTATTGCAGGGTCTGAAACGACAGCAACCTCGCTATCCGGTATAACGTGGTTTCTTCTCAAGAATCCTGACTGCATGCTGCGCCTACAGAAAGAAGTGCGTGGGGCGTTCAAATCATTAGATGAGATCACAGGTGAATCGACAGCTGGCCTACCGTATCTCCATGGAGTTATTGAGGAAAGTTTGCGGTTGTTCCCACCGGTTCCATTCTCCTTGCCGCGTCACTCTCCGGGAGCCGTGGTCGACGGATATTACGTTCCAAAAGGTACAGTGGTCTCGGTAGCAGCGTTAAATTTAACGCGCGACCCTCGTTACTGGCACGATCCCGATAATTTCCGTCCAGAACGGTGGATAGGCGAGGGGTTCAACGACCAGAAGAAGGCGAGCCAACCATTCTCCACGGGCCCGCGTGCTTGTCTTGGAATTAATCTCGCATACCTTGAGATGAAAATCGTGTTGGCCACAATGGTCTTCTTGTTCGACTGGGAACTTGCCGTACCACGGGACGAATGGATTCGTGATTGCAAGATGCGCATTCTATGGAAGAAAGCCGATTTGTGGGTCAAGTACCATCCTCGAGTTGCTGCATAAGACAGAACTTGATGCTTAGGAACTGGCACAGCCCGTATATATCGGCAGAGCTCTTAGATGATTTGCAGCTGTTATAGTTCAAAATGTCCAGTTGGAAATGTATTTATGCGCCCTTTTTATGTACTCTATTTTCTTTTTAAGTTCCTCAAGTTTTCCGACGGTTAGATTGCACGCAAGAAATACGGCAAGTCTTCAGTTCAGCCCATATCCTCGTGATTCGCCTCCAGTTGTGTTAAAGACAATCAAGTCCTAACCCTAACAGTGTCCGATAACACGAAAGCAAACACCGCTACCACGCCTTCATCGCATGCTCAAGAGTTTTGCCGTCTTTGTTGTATTAGTCGAGCACTTCTCCGGAGACCACCATGGTTAGGAGCCCCTCCTTTACCTGATCGTAGCTGTCGCTTTGCTACTTTATTCGGTTTCGTGGTTGCTCGGACTGAGGATTTGGCTGCTGACCTCCCTCCTCTCCTTCCAGGGCTGCTCTCAGGTCTGTCGAGTGGATGACTTTGGTTACACTCATTCTCATGTGATATGGTCTCGTTTTCCACGCCATTATCGGTCTCTTTCTGTCGCTGATGCTGCTGCTGATGACCCTCGCTTTTGGATACCTGGTTGTCGGCAAGTACGGGAGCAGGTTCAGGTTTATCCTTTATATATGCGCCAAAGTATCCGACAAAAGAATCGTATGAGAAGTTTCGCGAAATCCGAACCAAGTTCACCCACAAGTCCCTTTTTGCTGGGGGGGTATCCCACTGTGAGGGACTTGCAACTAATGATGTTCTCGTTTTATCCCATGCTTCTCGGAGCTCAGTGAAGCGTTCGTTCTGTCGCTGTCGAAGCAAATTGTAAAACTCTTCCCGGCTGTTAGCAGTGTTCGCCACATCACAGACGTCTAGATGCCAGCCATATGGATCCTGAATAGCGCATTTGATCGAGTTGAATTCAGAATGGAGCTCGGTGAAAAGAATGTCAGCACTCTTGAAGCCGAACTTCCAGAATGGCCACGCCCAATCGTCCTTTACCCGCTCGGGCGCGGGTGTGTGAAGGCTCTGGTGGTTCTGGATGGTAGGAGTTTCGAACCAATCCATAGTAAGGTATTGTGATTGGGGCCAGAGACTGGAAATGGTTCGAAGGCGAATATAGTATAGAATAAATGCAACAGCTGACTCCAGTTTTCAGTGTGTAAAAGGGCTCGAAATATCACGAACGACGAAGAGGAAGTAGAAAGCAGACCTGGAGGCGAACACGTTTCTCCTCGTGTATTTTTGTGGGGCTTTATGATGTGAAACATACAACCAGCGTCATTGGCTGCCAACCTCTTGCAAATGTTGCACAGAAGCGACTAATTTAGAGATCCCTGTGCCACTTAGGCGTTTTACACACAAAAAACAAACAATAACAACGAAACCTGTCACACATAGCCATCCCTTGCCCGCATTCACAACAATGACCCGTCGAATATTTATTCAAACGAGGAGCCCTGAGAGACTTCCCCGTCCCGGCTGATAATTTTCACATAATCAGCAACACCAAACCTCCAAAATGTCTCTTGACTCTCAAACTCCCCAGATTTCCCCAGAAATTGGCATAGCCCAGAACCGGACCAGATATATCGATCTCGTTTTACGGCCGATATCCGAGAATTTGCCAGCCGATAGTAGTCACGCCTCTCCAGCACTTGCACAGACCCTTGAACATGGAGTCCTCGAAGATCAAGCAAATGGAACGCCAGACTGGAGCAAGTTATGTTTGCAACCTGTGCTGTCCCACAACTTTTCTGCTCGCATTCTGATGCGGCCAAAGATTGAGGGAGTCCATATCGGTTCATATAAAACGAATATGGACATTGGCCAGTGGGCCAGAGTAAAAGTAGAAGACCAACCTGACCGAGTCGAAGTTCTCGTTGTTGAGCCAAATCACGTACATATCGGATGTGTGATACTGTATAATGACACGCGTTGTCAGCTGTTCTTTGATCCCGGACACGACCATCTCTGTTTTCGCAACGACTGCTCAACACCTCTCTCAACAAGACAGCTTGATGGTGATAACTCATATCACGTGATACCAAATGGAAGAGCCACCCTTGGCGTAGGTGTCTGGGCTCTTGCCACTGACAGCGAGGTCTTCATGGAGATTGAAGTGTTGAAACGGAAAACATGGAGGATCACTCAGACTTTGTCATCGAAACGCGAAGCCCCAACCGATGAAGAGCCATCGAAAAGACTTCGGGTAACCTCCTCTCAGGCGATTGTCCCGATCCGAGACACTGAGTTGGATAGAAGGCCTCAGTCAGGACCGGGCAATAATGCGCTAGCTGAGCTACAACGCGGAGAGGTGATATTCGTTGGGGTGAGCAAGATATACTGGCTCAAACGCCTTGACACCATCTACGAGCAACCAAACTCGACCGTGTGGCGGGCAGAATCTAATAGGTACAACAATTGGCTTAACGGAGAGAAGATTGTCGTCAAGGTAATCAAGCCCGACTCGTTTGGGGGCGATGTGATCAAATGCGCCGAGGCGTGGAAGAATGAGTGTGAAACTCACGCTGTGCTGGGTGATCACGTAAGTAACAACCAAAACTGTGACTCTGCCTTGGAACATGATTCTAATCTTTTTCAACCAGCGTGCAATTGTGCGATTACTTGGCTTTGATGCTCGTTTTCACAGCATATACACGGAACACATCGATGCCAAGTCCCTGTCGGGTCACTGTCAACCCGATTTATCTTTCAACGGAAGTCGCGCAGATGTTCGGAAGATCATGCAGGATATTGCTTCGGCACTCTCTCACGTACATTCGAAACAGAAGGTACATAATGATATCAAACCGGGAAATATACTTTATAGTCCCGAGCGCGGCGCTGTCTTGATAGACTTTGGCATAAGTACCCAGCGCGGACAATTTGCATCTACTGGCGGCTCGCCGTGGTATCTATCGCCAGAACTTATGGTAAACTGGGAGTTGCGTGGACCAGCCTCGGACATCTGGGCGCTCGGGGTTGTGGGTTTATGGTTGCTCGGTCACATTCATTTGCCCGAGGCAACCTATCCACAATGGCAGATTGCGGACATTATTTCGGAGGATACAGCCTCTATTTCTCATCTCGAAGCAGTCTATAAGATGAATGGTTGGCTCGAACACATTGAGAAAGCAGCATTGAAGTTACGAGTAGAAGATGAGTTAGAGGCCATCGTGAAACTCACCTTAGATGGGAACTGGACAGCTCGCATCGACGCTGAGTCTTTGAATGAGCGACTTGGCCAGCTAACTTTGACAGTTCCTTAGTGCCGTTACAGTGCTCTACCCTAGGACTCTGCTATGGTGCATTGTCTTGAGAGGTGCAATCTTCTCTAGTGATAGGCGAATCTAGAATTACTTAGAAATAAGAGAGAATCAATCAATTCATTTATCCTACTTATACATTACCTTGATTCTCCGCCCAGACCAAAACCAAACAAAAGCACTGTTTCAACATAGTCCTCCCCTCCTTCCTTTCACTAAATGGCTATCGCTATGAAAGGTAGGTAGCATAAAAAACCTCCGGCCACTATGATAATACACTCACTTTGTAAGAAGTGAAAAACTAAGGTGACGAGGAAAATCTCTCGCGGCGGAACCATGGCAAAAGAGACCTATGTTTACCCTTCAGCCATCCGCTCAGTAATTTCTCATTAACAAAACCGATTATATATTTTTTAAAAAAAAGCATGTCCCCTTTTTTAGTATAAAACAAGAAGTATAGCACATTACTATTAACGGCATCCTTATTTGAACTCACAACCAACCCGTTCTGATCTACCAGTATAATAGGCTGTCTCTAGAAAGGCCTTGAATCTAATGTTGAAAAGAGATTGTCCCAAGTAGCCGAGTCAAATTCCATTTCGAATTGATCTGTGCTCTGCCAAAAGTCGTTTATTGACGAAGTGGCGGCGAGCGCGTCCTCTCCAATCTCTGGATTATGATAGAGAAAGTTTGATCCATAACCTTCAAAACAATATGGGCTGACTTCATTTGACTGCTGAGTGCTGTTCTGAAGATGGCCACTTGTTAAATCCAGTCCCGAAAGCCAAATCTTGTGCTTTCGAAGCACTTCAATCACAGAGTTTAACGATCGATTAAGAAGAGGAGAAATAGTCCTGGCACTAGCCAGCGTCTGCAAGGTGTTGAATACCTCCCTTTTCCTCTCGTCATAATCTACGTCATCCCTATTAAAGCAGAGGTCCATAACCTGGATGACCAGCGCTAGGTGTGTGTAATGAACAGCCATAGCCATCCGTGCCGTCTCCATGGGCGATTCATCTTCCGCCTTAGGCTCCTCGTAGAGCTGAATCACTGCCCTCGCTGATTCTAAGCATGCCCGTCGTGAATAGTCGAATTGGGGATTAGAAGATGTTCTGATGAGGAATTTCTGATGTAGTCGGCACCTTCTAGTATGGGCAGCAGCTAGAATGCAATATCGCATCATAGGAATTTTCGTATATACGGCCTCGAGATGTTTGCTTCTCTGGCGGCTCTCCTCGTCCAGACGGAAGAAGTAAGGTAGTTCCGAGAGAAAGTCTTTGAGTTTCTGATCGAAGGAGATAATTCGATCGTACGGTATTCGCATAAGTCTCGATGTCTCTAATGGAATAGTATCTGTATACTCTCTTGCTAGATGTGCGAGTCGAATCCGGGCGAGGAGGAATGTTATACCTGTTGGTCGGGCTCCTGTAAGTGATTCATTTTCGTCATCTGTCAAGGCATCTCCGTCATCATAGTCTTTTGGAAGTTTTAGTTGAATATGACCAGGGTGGATAGAGTATGTGCCCTCCTGTGGCCCCGACATTGTTGAATGCGTCCTAGCAAGGTTAGTTTATTAGTCACATAGAAAACAGAGATCTACTCTACCAGTCTGAAGCTATTAGGTGCCAATATACTCTACGTTTCACTTCCTTGTTAATCAAGGCACGTAAGCTTGAGGTGTCGCTCTTGATGGTGCAATCGTCTGAATCTAATCGATGCAGGCCAAGGTCTTGAGCCATCGACACGGCTGTCGCTAACAGGTGCCGGTACCGAGCTGAAAATCCATCTAAATGGTACGTGACATAGGACATTAATATCAGTGCTTGGACATCTTCCAAGGTGCCCGAAGTATCGCGACGGGAATGTTCCAATACGTCTAAGGCACCTTTACTCCAGAACTTTGAGAGATAGGTTGTATCATTTCCAACAGCTTGTACTTCAGCACTTCGTGTAGGCTGATGGAAAAAAGCGCTTAGGGCGAATAAGGCAAGCAGTAATGCAGCTTGGCCGGGTTGAACAGATTCATCCTGACTGATTCGCGTATAGACGGACTTCATAAGTGACTTAACAATCGGAAGGTTAAGAATCCGACACATGTGGTCAACGTGAGTCTCGAAATGATCAAAAAGAATGACAGCTGTTTCGTAAGTCGGAAGTACGACGATATTCTTCAGAGGTTCCTCGTATACTAAGGAAATGTCTTGTGAGCCGCCTTTCGAGTTTAGAATATCGTCCAGACTACGGATGGTAAAAGCCAGCCCCCTAGAGAGGGACGATATCTAGCAGTTTATTAGAATTATAACCCGGCCCGTCTAAAGATCTGGAACGAAATAGCTTACAAGCGAGTCTTCTCTCACACCAATGTTCTCAAGTAATTGTAGATCTTGGTATTGAGAGGCATCTTCAGAATAGGATGTAAAGCTGATCTGGCCGTTTGAACGTTTTTCGCCAGTGGAGCCTTCTAAAAACACAAGGGATTCAAGGCGCTTGATACGTGCGATTATCTCAGTGTCTTGGTATGTTTCAGGGGTCTGACCTCTCTGACTTCTTGACGGTGGGACGAGAAAATGACAGGAAACATTGCGAGATTCGCAATTCGAGCAAGGTTGCACGCGATTGCATCTTAGCTTCTTCGATCGACAGAACTGGCACGATACTGGTTCCGGGCGACTCCTCTTCGTTCGCATTATTCTTAGCTAGAGTTAATACAATAATCCCGTGTAGAGTATAAAGAGTGAATGGGTAGAGGTCCATGGAATTTCAAGGGGTGGTCCGCGGAGGTCCGGACCTCTTTTATAGGTTGGTATGGAGGACTCGGAGGATTACTAATACAAATACAGGGATCATACGTGCGTTGCCGACGTGAGGTATCCGGGTGGATGACAAGTAGTCCAAGTAACATCCGCGGAACGTACGACCAACGTTCCTACAATTTCATAATGGCAATATGATAGATGGCGATCAGTAGGAAGGTGGAAGCATCATGGCTTGTCTATTTAAAGCGCGCATGCCGCGAAGCACTGTCAGAACGTAAAAGTTGGTCTTAATCGTCTCATTTAATACATGAAATATCTGGAAATCACGTTGCTTCTCTCACATTTAAAGATACATTCGAAATGCCTAAGCAAGTAATTGTTCAGCCTTCTATCGATGCGATCGAGATCATTGACACTCCTATTCCTGTTCCTGATAATAAAGAAGTCGTCATCAAGGTTGCTGTTGCCGGATCCAATCCAAAAGATTGGAAATACCCTCTTTGGTGAGCACATTGATGTATAAGGCCTCCCCTATTTTGGAAATGTTAACTCTTGATAGGAAGAATTGGCCTCATAACAGTGGCGATGATATTGCCGGCATTATACATTCGGTAGGCAAGGATGTCTATGAGTTCAAGCCAGGTGATCGCGTCGCTGCTTTACACCGAGCGGGAAAAGAAAACGGAAGCTATGCGGAATATTCCGTCGCTCCGGACTGGACGACTTTCCACATCCCTGAGCATGTTACCTTTGAAGAAGCCGCCACGGTTCCCACCGCAGCTCTTACTGCAGCCATCGCGCTCTACGTCGATATGCAACTTCCCCCACCTTATAGTTCGGTGGGATCGACGATTGACAACACATCAGCAATTGTAATTTACGGTGTCACGTCAGCTGTTGGAGCTTTCGCGGCAAAGTTGGCACGTCTCTCGGGGCTGCACCCTATCATCGGGATTGCTGGTCGAGCGAGTGGCTACGCGAAGACTCTGGTCGACTATGTGGTCGACTATCGTCTAGGGGAAGACGCTATTGTCACCCGCGTTGAGGAGATCCTGATGAAAGAAGGGTTGGGCGGTAAGGCGTCTCATGTCTTTGATGCGATCAGCGAGGGTGGGACGCTCGAAACAACTCTGCGGTTCCTCAACGCGGACGGGGGCATTGTAAGCACCGTTCTTCCTCCGTCACTGTTTGCGCGGGACAAGGAGAACTTCACGTATCCGCCTGGTGTGACAGCCATCAATAGTGCCGTACCTAGAGTTCATTCAACGCATGAAGACTTCGGGTATATCTGGTCTCGCTTCTTCGGAAGACTCCTCGCAGATGGCAGGTTGAAGCCACATCCATTCGAGGTTGTGCCAGGTGGCTTGCATGGAGTATTGACAGGATTGCAGAAATTGAGAGACGGCGAAGCTAGCGCGATCAAGTTTGTGTATAACATTGAGGACACAGATGATTCACTTCAGCCTTCCAAATTTTCATCGTCGACGGAGCCGCGCACCAAATCTCATTCTCTTGCCAACTTTCCGTTCCCGTCTTAACTAGTATCGAAATAGAGCGAGCTATTGAGAAAGTCAAATGAGAGCTTATGGCGTGACATCAGATACAAGATTGAATCACAAGGGATATAGCGCTAGTTCAATAGGTATTCAGTATATAAAATTTGTTTAAAAACAGGGTACACGACGTCTGGGCGAAATATATGCTACATTACAGTTGCTACATCAAGAACAAGGCCTATACTAATTTGGGGTTTTGAGCCAATAGTCATCTAGAATGATTCAGTATTCAAACTCCAGGAGCCGCTCTATGTACGGGGCAAGGAAAACTAACCTTTATCAGGTTCGCACCATTCATGTTCTTCTTCGGTTGTATATAGTCTCACAATCTTGGCATCTGGGTCCTCTAAACACAGAACCCAACCCTTCACTCCCATCAATATCTTTGAGTGCTTGACTCCTTGACTCGCAAACCATGCCGCCCATTCTTCTAGATCATTGCGCGTAGGCACACCCCATGTCACGGGGTCGAAGCCTTTTTGGGCGACGGCTTGCTGTGCGTTCTCTCGGATTTCGACCAACAGGCCGGCCCCATTGGAAAAGAGGGCACCATATAACTTCCCAGACGCAGTGTAGTGGTTGAGGGATGGAATTGCTTCGAATGGCAGGACATTTGTGTAAAAGTCGTATGTTTTAACCAAGTCAGCCGCCGGGAGCTTAAGGTGATGTACCGTTAGAGGCTTTGTTGGTTTGCTGGGTGTTAGGGGTAATGACGTCATGATTGGGCAGTCCAACCGGCTTAAGTATCACGATTCGAAGCGATGAAAAAAAAGACTATTTCACAAAATCAATGAAACTGAGAAACATAAGCAATTTAAGTCGTTAAATTCCTCGAGCTCATGGACGTCGCGATTCGGGTAGCACTACCCGGTGATGCGCGCTTCGGTGCCATGAAGTACCCGAGACCTATTCTTATCCACCGCCACTCCGCTACCCCGATTCTTTTCTCTTACAAGGTAACTTTTGAAAGGTCTACAAACTCGCATGTTGGGTTATGAGGCCGACCAGTTGTCACCCAGGATAGGACAGGAGCATAAACATTAGCAAGGGGCTGCCAGCACACAGCCCAGTTATCTGTGAGGCCGGTTAGTCTGGGGCCCCTGATCGCATTTCCTGTAAAGATATAGGGTAAAGGAGAGACCCAAAGGCTTACGGTATTGATATATATAATCTTGGGTTGCAGGACCATGGCCTGGGACATAGGTCGAGTCGTCCAAATAATGTGCAAGGAATGCTTTGGTGTCGGCATTAAATCCGGAGAGAGCGGCTGTACCTGCACCTAATAACGCCAATCCAACATTGCTATTAAAGTCAAACCGGAGAGACATGGCTTTGCCCTTCAAGCCCACGGGATTCGTGTTAGCTCCGACATAGTCCGTCACGAAGAATCCTGCTTCGTCGCCTTGCGACTTCATTCGTCCTGTGTAGTTGAAGTAGAACCGATAGGACGAATTATCTGCCTTAGGGTATCTTCCCGGCTCATATTGTAGAAGCCACTCAGTCGCAAATGTCGGGAGAGTGGTGAGATAGCCTAAGACCTGATGTTAGTGACACATTTATGGCAAAGATAATTAGGGTAGTCTTACCGTCAATTGAACTGTTCCCGCCCTTACCCTTCACGTGGAAGGCAAACGGACCATCCGAAAGAAAATCATTGTTGCCGCCCGGACCCCCTTGGGCCATCGTGACCGAGGCCGACAAAAGACCAAATAGAAAATGGGTAGCAGCCTGGACCTTCATAATGAAATGTATGATTGCGTAAGGACTTAAAGCTCTATCTGCTGTTTACAGGACGTAAGCAAATGTTTCCAGCTCTATTAGGATACATTGACAAAGAGAATCATGCTTTTATATTGAAGCGGTGTAAGTGTGCTGGCTTACGTAAATCGCAATAATTTTGGAGTCGAATTCATGTAAGGAGTTATAAGGTATAAGTAGCGTTTGTATTTATTATTATAATTATTCTGCAATAAATTCTATGAATTTTTAGACCTTAACATATAAATTCCTTAATATAATCGTTATATTTTTTAAAAATTTATTGTTTATATTACTTTTATTTTTATATAATTATATTGTTTTTTATTAATTTATTTAATTTTTTATAGCTTAAAATATAAAATATTTAGATTTTTTTTTTATATTATAGCTTATAAAACTTATATTTATTTATAGCTGTTTTATTTAATATTTTTAATAAAACTTTTATTATATTACTTTGTTTATATAAATTTAAAAATTATTTTAATTATTTAAGCTTATTTTAAGCTATAAAAATTTAAAACAACTAAAATATTTTAAAAAATAAGCGTAAGCATTTATTTAACTTTAAAAAAAAAAAAAAATTTTATACTTTTTATTATAACGCTTTTTTTTTTTAATTATTTATAAAATTTTTGCTAAAATATAAAAAATTAATTAATTATAAAACTAAAAAATAAAATTAAAAAAATAAACATTTTAGCTTATAATTAATAAAGTTAAACTTATTTAGCTATATAATTATTTTAATTTTTTTTTTTTAATTTTTTATAAAATTTAAAAATAAATATATTAAAATTATTATTAATTAATTATAATATTTTTTATA
>MU376054.1:0-21085 GCA_022495235.1 Xylaria curta | reverse complement strand
AACAAAATAAAACAAAAAAAACAAAAAAAAAAAAAAAAAAAAAAAGCTTATAAATAAAATTTATATAAAACAAATTATTTAAAAATTATAAAATAAAATTATAATTATAATTATTTTTTATATAGCTTATATTAATTATTATTATATATATATAATATAAATATTAAAATATTTTAATTTAATATAGTTATAACTTTTTAAATAATAATAATTTTTAAAAAATTTTTAATGTATTAAAATTAATATATTTTTATGGATTTTTTAATAGTTTTATTATTAAATTTTAAAAGTGTAAAAAAATTAGGAATTTTTTTTTGAAATTTTCTTTTTTCACTTTTTTCTTTAACAAGAAACCTTTCGTTTCACTTAGTTGTACCTCCTTTGCTAAAAACAAAGGCATTCAAGTTGCTTAAGTAATCAAGATAACTATCACAGGTCTGGTGGTCTAGTGGTATGATTCTCGCTTAGGGTACACCCTACGCTCAAATTTGCGAGAGGTCCTGGGTTCAATCCCCGGCCAGACCCTTTTGCTTGTCCTTCGTACATTGTTTTGTCCTTTGATTGTAATTTCTATCTGTTAATTAATATGATTGTTTGTCAAGCAGAAATAAGCAGAGTAAGTGAGCACTAGGTAGTCTCACTTATTCGTCTATCTAAACTCTTTATTTAATCGCCTTTGTGCACTTGCTTTTATTTGAAGATCAAGTACGTCGGTGTCATTATAGCCTTGCCAACTTAGCGGCAACGGCTATCGGCTAATTAGATAAAGAGACGCGTTGTGATCGCGCCATGAAGCCCGGGTTGTGCTAGCTTGATAGTTGGTATACTTGAAACAAGCGAAACAATACAGTATCTATCTATACTGCGATTTAGCTGGCCGCTATTTGCATGCGGGTAATATTGCGTAAGTATACGTTTCCACTTACCGTTACTATTCAAGCCAGAGATCGCCCATTAGATAGCTGAGGAGCAGCGAAGCGATTTGGATTTGATGATCTTCAGGAATCCTTCCTCCTCAATAATGTGCCGCTCCATCCTTCCATGTGTCCAGGGTACTGGCACACGCCAAACCATTTCCGAGTTGTTAACCAGGTCGTATGGGGCTGTACAGACCTCGAGCTAAATTTATGCACTCTTGGCAGCGTGACGTTGTGGTAGCATGTTCACAGTATGTGTTCTCCTGGCGACGATTCGTCTTACTCTTTCCCCCATCCGAGGTTGTTCAATCAATGCAGTTGGTTATGAAGGCATTTCATCAAACTTTGCCCCGCGGCTCGCATCATTGTTGTCTATCGGTTGGGCCTTCTCACATTTCCCGATGGCAGATGAAGGTAGTTGGTGGTTCTATCACCGAGGAAAGTGGAATGCGACCAAGTTTGTCTTGCGATGCATCAGTTTCGTGTTAAGCATCATCATAATCGGCCTTTCCGTGAATAATGGTGTTCGCGTTAGGAATTGGATCGGATACGAGAGTTATTTCCGAATTGATTGGTGGTTTACTCTTCCCGTTGTATGTTGCGATTTGCTTAACACTTCTCTGCTTGCTTCGCGCCCCAAGCTAATTTCGTCAACCTTTTAGACACTACTCAGCATCGTCGACGACTTCACTGAATTTGTATGCATCATCCTCCGAAAACGGAATCCCGGAATACCGCCCGGTTGGCACATCGGTGTAGAACTTGTCCTGTTAGGTGGAAATATTGTCGCCCTCATCTTCATCGCAGTCCTTATTCCCCCCGAAGCCGGATATGCGTACGGAGCCCAGGCTCCTCTGTATCTCCGGCCGTTTCAGATAGCGTCGGTGTCCTTTCTAGGAATCTTTACGTGAGTGATGACAATCACCTACTTGCATCGCAATACTAATACAGTGGAATAGTGTCGTGCGCTTTATTCTGTTTGTGATCGCTTGTGTAGACACACACCGATATCACACTGCGGCTCAGGTGGAAGCGATAGTACAAGCGCTGCGACGGACAAACATAGACGATCCCAGAACAGCCGCCATAATACACAATCTCACCTATCCTACAAACCCTATAGACTACCGACAGCCTGCCTCATCCAATGAATTCCCTTATACGATGCGGCCCACGCAAGACCTTAGCGACGAGTCCACGCATTATCGCGAATTACCCGATAACCAGAAATTTTTAGTCTCCGAACTGCCTCCTAGGATATATAAACCAACCTGATGTTTCAATTGGCAGTTACGTTGCGCCCTCACATGGTCTAGATCATCGAAGTTCAGGCCCGTCCAAGCGCTTCGCTTGGGATTTTGACTGAAGTCGGCCCCGATTCTTTTAGGACGTCTTCGAATATTTGCAGTCTGAGTCGGCCTCGATGACCGATTTCCAGTTAATAATAGCTTACGGCACGAGAAATTCCGTCTCACGTCTCACCACAACCGCCATAAAGTCAGTTGTTAATGAGTTTCAAACGGTCACGGGTCGCCCTTCAGTGTGACGGAACCCCTTAAATTGTGTCGCAACCCACGCTCGCTTCTATTTTGAACTATACACTAAAGGCGACCGGTGCGCCACATCCTTGCAGGTTCGGGCTTTCGAATACAGAAGCCGAAAGTTGTGGAATCACATATAAGCCCAAGTTCCTTCAGCGCATGAAGATTACGAATGTAAGGATATCTGCCGCACCAACTGCTGTTGTTTTGGCTTCCACCAGGCGCCGGTGTTTTCTGGTTGGAAGGTTTGGCCCAAAAATCACGGGCTAGTAGTCATGTATGAGAAATGAAAATAAGGATTAGATAGGGGCATTGGTTTACAGAGCCTGTTTTTTAAACGGCTAATTGGCGAGATATTGACTTAATCCGCAGTTTCCGGGCCAGCCCGATACTTGAGGATGGTTAAAAAGTCGAGTCCTTCCCTACTTGAAGAGTTAAGGTTGAACAAGCCATATCGATAACTGTACATGGCTTGGGCAGCCACGGCCAGATAGACATATTAACACACTAATTAGTATATATAATACCACAAGACATCATTTTAAGATACCGGTCTAATCTTAGACAAAGTGAAAGAGGATAGATTAGAACGAGAGTCTGTAACTTATAGGTCTGCGTACGAAAGATAAAAAACTCACACCACGTATTTATCAAACGTGCTTTTCTCTTTGCGGAATGGGCGATGAATAAGAATCTTCGCACATCATGGATTTTCTCAATAGTTGAAAAACATGAGGTCACATCGCCACGACTGGGGTACCAAGGTACAAAGGTCAATCTCAAAGACATTCACATACCCAATTTCACAAAAGCGCAATTCAGGAATAATTTGGTGGCATTGCTCAATCAGCAATCATCACCATAACAAAAAGCAACCCATGATAGGTCGTAGAAAGCTTGAGGGCAAGCCACAGTAAACTTTATTGCCTCCGACCTCATTGAGAATAATGTGTTCAACGATCCCATGCCGCTTCCTGCACTTGAAGTAGCCTTAGATCGTGACCTTACTGGGCGAACAGTTTCGGTCAAGCGTGCGTGATTCCTACATCTGCGATCACGAAGGGAAGTAATCTATATGACAACTTCACAGAGGGAGTTAATCATTAATAATAAGCTTAATGAATGATGTGTCACAACTTAGGGCAACAACTATCTGGAGAAATAGATATTGGTGTCGAAAGACTTTGATTTATTCTCCTACGAAGTGCTAACTAGTGCCTAGCTGCACGCATTGTTGAAATGTGTGCACGTTGTTGACCGATAAAGTTTACCATGTCTTCTCCCATTTTTGCATACATGAACCCTTGCTTTTAACGCCGTTCAGCCAGATGTTGGTAGGAACTCGAAACCGAAAGTTGACCCGAACTTCAACTTGAACTTGACCTTAAACCTTTCTTGACCACTCCTAATCACTTGTAAATCCACTCTCCTTGACTATGGCCCTTGGAAAATTGGACAATCAACTCGTCCGTAAACTCCTCGATCTCGTCGCGGCCCTCACAGAACCACGGTCCCTGGAACCAGTCACCATCCTGGGTAAGGAGATCATGGTAAAGAATGTCGTAGCCGAAGTCAATGATGAATTCGCGAGACTCTTGGCAGACAGCACTGTAATAGTTATAGTCAGTAATCGTTGTCCAGTGTGATACACAAGGGTTTTCGAAAGTGCGGAAGCCCTTCGAAGACATAAGTGCAACTTGATGGCAGTTTTCTTGCTCTTGATAGTGATTAGAATAACACAAAACTGCCTTTCGGGAGTACTTACGCAAGAGGAAAGTCCAGGAATTTTCCCGGGTTGAGGATCTCGGGCGCGTAACAACAGGATGGGTAAAAGGATGGAAAACCCTGCTGATCAAAGCCCTTCTTTCTTCGTCTCTCAGCCCGATCCTCCTTGTCCTCGTCCTCATCATCATCGTCATCGTCGTCGTCGTCGTCGGAATCTGGGTTAAGACAGACTCGAAGGGTACGCGGATCAGGCAAGGCGTATTCCCAGATGATGAGACGTAGCTCGGTCGGGAGGAGCATGAACTTAGGGAAGCTGGTCGACATCACAACTTCCTCCTCGTCTTGAGCATTGTTATCTTTGTCGATGTGCTCATCCTCACCGGACTCAACTTCGTTGTTAGAGGTCAACTCGTCTTTGGTTTGGTCCTCTTTTTCAGAGATCCGCTCTTCCTTGGCCTCATTGTCTTTTTGTTGTTCCGCCATGGCTGCTGCAGGTGTCCTTGCTGGCTGGCTGAGTGTTTGGTTGTATGGGTGGTTGGGTTGGTGGGACTGTGTACTTGGGGTCTTTGTGAGAAAGGTGATCACTCTAACGCAATCAAGCTGCTGGAACGGAGATTCAACTGCGAGGTGTCTTGAGAATGCTTTATTAGGTTTTCTCACAGAAAATCAGATGAATTCTGATGTCTTACCTTTCAAGATGCGTACAACTAAAGACTACCAATAGGCTGGGCGGTTGTCTGGTGCTAGGGAGATGTGAGACGGATATAGGAAGCGAGAGAAGGGCGAGAGAAAACCAAGCTGTGGGCAGTTATTTTGGCTCTCATTGAATAGCTTTCTTTTAAAACAGGAACTTGCGCTAACACTCTACACGCGTTTCCAACGCGTTCGCGTACTAAAGATGTTCTTATGTAGGTGTCAAAAGTATAACTATACGTCCCGGTACGTATGCTTATAAATATACTGAAGATGTTTATAGCGAAAATTACTCAGTGGTACATGAGCTCATGATCAAATTAAGTAAGAATATCAAAACTGAACCAATCTCCTGATAGCAGGTATTGAACTTTACAGTTTCTGTAAGTATATTGTACGAAGGCAACATTCTAGTTAACAGAATACCAACATGAAGGAATAACGGTCATAGTTATAATTTTGAAGGAAAGTTGAATTCGTCGAAAGGAAAGTACAATTGTATGCTTGTGGTTTATTCGGATTTACAAAACTACTTAGTTAGGCTATCAATGTACAACTAGCACTTGACAATCTACCTAACCTACGTGAATTCTCTACAAACACGCGAACTTTACTCAGTGAATGCTGGCACTTGCTACAGGTCCTTCTTCGGCTCTTCTATGCCATAGGATCCCTTAGCGAAATTTATTGGAAAATTTATTGTACAGCAGCTCCTCTACCAGGTAGGTAGTGAGTAGGTAGTCGTTACGCAATATAGAACACTTGGTACAACGCTAACTTATTGGATCGGCACACGTTCCTGCCTTCTCCTTGTTGTTACCGGGCCTCCCTTACATTGTAGACATAATAACCCTATTAAAGCGATCTATTAAAAAAGAGTCGAACCTTGTTCAAATATACTGCTTTGTCACGAACCCTGTGCTTGCGAAACACTTGTTGTTGCACGAAGGACTCTAGAACGCCTTCGTCGACGCTATCCTGCTATATACAGTGCCCTGTGCACCTGTCTGTCCTCCTCGTCCATACGCCTAGTAGCCTTGTGACATGCCCTTTTATACTTTCAATTCAATTGTTTCTATCCGTAAATAGTTACCTAAAATATATCAAGTGTGCTTTAAATACAAAGGTGCGCAGTGGGACAACCTGATAATCTACAATAAATCTTACAAAAGCTATTTTGGCTAAAGCTAGCTTCCAAGGTTGTGTCAGAGCTGACGATGAAGCATAGAATACACTGCCCAGATGGCGACCTACCTACAGTAAGAACATCGAATACTTAGAAAACCACCTTACTCCGCTTCACGACACTCGCCGCCAGCTCCGTCAGCGAAGAGCTCCCCATCAAGTCGAATATGCTCATCTCAGTCCGCGCATTAGGGACCAGCCAGTTGCGCAGCTCGACAGCAACAAGAGAATCAACCCCGTACTTGCTTAGCGGTAGACCGGGGTTGATATCGCTCTTTTGTAGCACGAAGACATCGGATAGCTTAGCTACGACCGCCTCCTGCACGCGTTGCGTAGCTTCTTCCGCCGTCTTGGACTGCGCGATCTGTTCGCTGAGGCTCACTTCCTTCCCTGTCCCGTTGACCCGGGTCGTTCCGGCGTCTCGAGGTCCTGCAGGCTTGCGCAGGAGGGCGAAGCGTCAGTCGCTCGTGCTGGGAACAGTGCCGACGAGGCTCGACGCCACCTGTGCAGTGCCTGGAGCGCGGCGTGGTCTCCGGATCGCCTGCTCCACGAGACCAAGAACTTCAGCTTCGCTGAGTGGCCGGTGACCACTCCTGAGGAGACGCTCTTCCATACCGGCCTGTTCGGCGACGTATCCGATGGACTGCACGACTCCCAGGTCGATCGCCACCGCCGCTCGCCCTCGAGCAGCGCGATGTCGGGCCACGGCATCTTGGTATGTGTCCCCGGCGGCGTAGTTGGCCTGTGAGGGATTACCGAGTACACCGGCAACCGACGACAGCATGACGAAGAAATCAAGGGTGTCTTCGAAGAACACATCTAGGTTCTTGGTTCCTTGGACTTTGGGATTTATGGCGCTCTCCCATTGAGAGAAGGTCATGCGCTCGAGAATGGAATCCTGCGCGATCTTGTGTAAGCCGAAGTGTTTCTAGACGGCTTTGTGCACTATTGAGTTTCTTACCTCGAGCACCATCCCTCCATGAATAACCCCTTTTGACGGCCGGCATCCCAGACCTGTACACTTTGTCAATCATAGACTTGAGCGACAGCATGTCTCCGACATCACAATTCTCGACCGCGACACGACATCCCTTCGCTGAAAGCTCTTTTACGATATCGGCGGCTTCTCTTCGAGAGGTCGCATTGCGAGAGACGAGAAGAAGATTCCGGGCCTTGCGGTCAGCCAATAACCTAGCTATCGACAATACGATGCCTGTAAGTCCTCCCACAATCATGTACGTTGCGTCAGGCAGAAGCTGCGCGACCTTCCGTGGCCGGGTTGCCTAAGACCATATATTAGCTGACTGAAGCTCCCTACTACTTTGACAGATCTCTTGCAGCACTTACCTTGACCAGATCATCAGTCCCGGGCACCAGCACAAGCTTCCCAATATGACTGCCAGCTTGCATAGTACGGAAAGCCTTGGCCACATCTGTTAGCGGATAAGTTGTGACGGGGGAGATGTTGCGGATGATTCCCTGCTCAAGCAGGCGGACAATTTGCTGCAATATTTGCTGGACGACCGATCCCTTATGATCGGCAAGCTGGACAACGTCGACATGAACGAAAGATAGAGCCCTTCGGAAAGGCTCCATCTCGAGCGACTTATTCTCGTGGATGTCTCTCTTGCCTATCTCGATGAAACGACCGTGGGGTGCTAGCAGATTCCAACTTTCGTTGAGGAGCTTGCCTGCGAGCCTCTGTCCTCTGTCGCTGCCATTATCTTCCGGGCGAACGACTGATCGCGACTCGAGAAGATGCGCTCGGGTGAGATCCCATAGGTATCAACCAGGAACTCGGCCTTTTCCTGCGATCCCACAGTAGCAAAGATGTCCAGCCCTCTCCACTGTGCCAGTACGATGCATGCCTGGCCAACACCGCCGGCAGCGGCGTGTATTAACACGGACTCGCCGGTCTCCCCCCGGCCAGCCCAGAACAGCGAGAAAAAGGCAGTTACGAAGGCAATGACCATGGACGCGGCCGCTTCAAAGGTCATCGAATCGGGGATCCGTGCAATAGATGTCGATGGTACGCGAACCCGATTGGCGAAGTGCCCGTGCACCGTGAGGGCACACACTCGATCGCCAACTTTCAGATCATTGCGAGCCGAAGCTGATCCCTCAATCCTGGTAATCACGCCGGCGCATTCCACTCCCATTTCTTGTTTGGTCTCTTTGAGCATGCCCATTGCCGACATAATGTCACGGAAGTTGAGTCCGAATGCTCGTGGCTCTATCTCCACCCATCCGTCGCGGAGGGGCTGTTGGGCTTCCTCGTTGTCTCGGAAGATAATGCTATCTAGTAGCCCTGGGACATCGACGTGCATTCGTAGCTCGCGATCGCCTTGGCTGAATGTCTGCAATTCCGGTTCCTCATCTTCCAAGCCCATGAAAAGGTCGTCGTTCTCTGTTGCGTCGTACTGCATCCTTGAGACTAGAAGTTTCGAGTCGCGCTCCGCGTATTCGAGATCCGTCACCTCAGCACTGTTCTCTTGACCCAAGGTTGCCTTGAACACGCGAGCTATGACATCGATGGTCTCGAGGTCCCAAGCCGGGCGATCCGGATCGAGGTCGAGTGAGACATATTTCCTACTCTTATCCTCAAGCCGAGCAGTGCGCAGCATTCCTAGATGCAAAGCATTTTCTGGGATTTGCGCGTCTATTGTCGAACCGGCTGTCACCCACAGAACTCCCCCAGACCCAGTCAAAAGTGCTTTGATAGACTGGAATGTCGATTCATCAAAGTCTCGGCTTGGGCCGTCTAGCCCCGATAGGAAGATAGGTAGTATGTTCCCTTCAGGCTGGTAGTTGGAAAGTTTAGCCAGGGGCACTGTGCCGGTCTCCTGTTCAAGTTCAAGTTCACCCATCAACGCAGTAGTCCATCTGCTTGGTGGACAGGTGCCGTCGTATACAATTGCTACCCGCTTTTCGCTTCTCAACTGTTTCACAGGCTGGGCTGTCGACATGATACAGCTCATTGCTTGATGCTCCGGGTCTTCACAATCCCAGGCGCTAAGGTCTACTCCCGAAAAACCAGCATTGCGTAGATACTTGTTCCACATTTCGATGGACATGTTAGGGCTCAGCCTCCGGTGAAACTCCTCACTCAACCACAAGCCTAGCAAAGAACCAAAGATCAGGTGCAGGTCGGCCCTGTCTCTCGTCATTTCAACTAGAATAAGCCTTCCATTATCTTTAAGAAGTTTCCTCACGTTTCCCAGCGTGTGTGCCATATTCTTGGTTGCATGAAAGACCTGAGCTGCAATAATCACATCGTAAGATCCCAGCTGAAAACCTTGTTTTTCGAGGCTGCTTTCGATATCCAGTGTGGAAAATGATACAGCGTCACCCCATCTAGCAAACTTGTCCCGTCCTGCCTAGAAAAAACCCGCCAATATATCGGTAAAGCCGTAGCGCTCGAATCGATGGCCATTAGGACTGGAGAGAGCATCAAGCACAGGGGCCGTACGCCCTCCAGTCCCGGCACCGATCTCTAATATCCTGATCTGGGGGTTCTCGTTAACAACGTGGTGCACTAGGCGGCCTGCTTGTAACGCCGAGCAGGTGAAGTGAAGCTATTGTTAATAAAATCTATATAACAACTGGCCTTCAAGCATCAACTCTAGTGGAGCAATTTCTTTGCGGAGAATGGGTAGGAAATTCTTTCCTATGCGAGCCGCCAGCTTTCCGTTGATATTCGCCTTCTCCACCTTGTCCATAAGCATGTGCTTTGCCCCCTCGGAAGTCATGGCCCACCGTGCACTCCTCGGCGCCAGCTCATTGTCACAGGCCTGTTTCTCGAGGACTAGCATCTATTCGTAGAAACGTTTGTAGTGTCCTTCGAGTCCGGAAATGTCATTGCTCGTGAGCTGCTCCAGTGCGTCATGAATCAAATTGTATGTCATCCGTACAAGATCTTTGGCAATAGCCGCTTCGCCAAGGGGGGCACCGACCCGTAGTGCATCACTGACAGGGTCAATAGCATTGAGTGATAAACTGGGTACCCAGTCATTGGTAAAACAAAGTTGCTCTCGTCCACTCGCTGAGTCTCCCGCTGCACGCACCAGACTTTGAAAGTGCATATCTTCAATCTCGATGACGGGCGAGGAATATGACTCGGTAACTGCAATAACTAGTGCAACTGCGTTGAATCCCTGCAGATTCTGATGGAGAAGTTGACTGTATGTCTTCAACTTATTTCCTGGTGTGCAACCGATCTCAGAGGAGATCCGTAGGTACTTGATAGACCGCGGAACGGATGCTCCTACCTGCTTCTGCGTCTCCGGGGACAACGAAGGGTAGATGGCCTGAAATATGGAGTCTAATGTGATTGGGTGAATGACATGGCTCTCTTGATAGTGATGAGGCGTAGGAATGGTCGTGTCAGCTATCCTCACTATCGCAACGGCCCTGTCGTTAGCTGTTCGAATACTATCGAGGTTCTGGAACAATGGGCCGTGGTTGATGCCAACTCGGTGAAGGGAATCAAATAGAGACTTGGGTGTAATTGTCCGTGAATAGTCAGCACCGACTAATTCATTTTGTGTGCCTGATTTGAGCACAAAAGTCTCGCATCCTTCAACGAGATCGACGGCAATTAAGCCGCGAGCGTTTTCTACCCAGGGGTTCCCCGGCCCCGCTGCCGAGTAGATACGGAATCTGCGCCAATCTTGTACGAGAGCACTCTCCTGTGAAGGCTCCAAGAAGATTTGCACCTCAATGCCATCGTTCGTATCGGGAATTATCAGAGCCTTAAGAATGTCAATATCTTTGAACACGTAACCAGTTAAGACGCCGCTGGCTGAATCTTGTAGTTGTCGCATCGCTTCTAGCGCCATGCATATGTATCCGGACGCCGGATACACGATCTCGGAATGAACTATATGATCACGAACCCATGGGATATCTGTAGGTCTCAAGACGAGTCTCCACACTGGTGATATATCGCTGGTGATTGGAAGGCGGACTCCTAGAAGCTCGTGCATCGGATACTTGCGGAATTGGTGCTCTCGACTCGCTCTTGATTCTTGCCAAAACTTGGTAGCATGGTTCCAAGGATAAGAAGGCAGATCCGGAATTACTTGGCAAGTTGAGTGTCCAGATGGGGAGTTAATTTGACGGGCATCAATCTGATAGCCTTTTTGGAACAACGCCCCGGCGAGTGACTGCATGGTATGAACAGCATCCTTACCTCGCTCTAGGCAAGAGTTATAAATGATCCCATGACCCTTGAGAGACGGGTCCGCAAGGCATTGGCGTATAGGACCCGCGAGGGCTGAGTGTGGGCCTACTTCGATAATCATGTCGATGTTCTGTCCCTTTCCCTGCCCGCCCTTCGTCAAAATCATGCCCTGGAACGAGCTCTCGAAACGAACGGGCTCTAGCATGTTGGCCACCCAGTGCTCGGGGCCGAGCTGATGTGCGTCGTTTATGACACCACCGGTGACAGGAGAGAAAAATCTGACGTTGGCAAAGGATTTTGGCGTGTCTTGAAGGCATTTTCGCATAGTCGCTAGGTATTCGCTCTGAAGAGGTAACATATGATGTGAATGAAAGGCGGCCTGAACTTTTAGCTTTCGTGCAAAGATTCCTTCGGTGTTGAGCAGTTTCTCCAAGCGAGTTATGGCATTTGAAGCAGGCAATATTGATCTTTCCACTGTTGACTTGGTTAATATACGGCTCAACATCACTTGGACCAAGCCCTACAGCCATCATGCTCCCGGATGTGGTCTGCCGCTCAACTGCGTTGGCGTTAACCATCCCGCGAAGGTATGTAACTGTTATAGCTTCTTCAACACTAAGAGCTCCAGCGGCAAAGGCAGCGGCAACCTCTCCGGTCGAGTGCGCCGTGACCGCGGTTGGCCGAATCCCCCAGTCACGAAGTAGTTGAACGAGCGCGAGCTGTATAGCACAAGTGAGGGGCACACTGTAACGAACCTCATTGACTCGCGATGTCTTCTCGTCACGCCTCAGCTCTTCTAGAACGGACCATTTTGCGCCAAGCGATTTTAAAGTTGCGTCGCACATCTCAATGGTTGCGAGAAACACAGGATATGCGGATAGTAGCTCTCTTCCCATGGCATACCATTGGGCTCCTTGACCATTGAAAACGAAACCAAGATTTGGAGGACTTTGAGCTTGAATTGGACGATGCGTAGTGTCCGACAAGGCTTCTTCAAGCTGCGGTAGCGATCCGGCTGACACAGCGATCCTCCAATTGAATTTGGACCGCCTCTCAGATAGCGTATAGGCTAGATCCTTATACGAGACCTCTGGCGATTGATGAATGTATAACCGGAGGTTCTCGGCCATTCTTGTGGCGGTCTTTTCATCACGCGCACTGAGTATAAATAGCTTCTTCACCGGGTCTGGGTGTGTGCCGTTCACTACGTTGACTCTGCCCCGCGAGTTTCTGCCATGGGACTCGGCATCTTCGAGAATCACATGAGTATTCGTCCCACCGTATCCGAAGTTGTTCACGGATGCTCGCCGCATCACCGACGCCGGCCAATCAGTGAGCTTCTTGGAAATCTAGTATCGTCATTAGACGCTTCCCCTCATCTAGTCACCGGATCGTCTTACCTGTAATCTGAGTCTTTCAAAGTCTATTTCAGGATTGGGCTCTTCGAAGTTTATGCTAGGTGCAATTCTTGACACCTCTAGCGATTTCGCAGTCTTGATGATAGCTGCCAAGCCTGACGCGGCTTCGGTATGCCCGAGATTCGTCTTAACGGAGGCTAGAAAAACGGGCTGTTCTGCCGGCCTACTCTCACTTATGGCTGTTCCGATGGCAGTCGCCTCGATGGGATCACCGGCTTTGGTCCCTATTTTTTATGGTATCAGCCGCTTGATGCTGCTGGTATATGTGGTAGACCCATCACGAAGATAAGACGTTATTAACCTGTCCCATGCGCCTCGACGAGCGTCGTTTCGCGAGGGTCTAAGCCGGCTGACTCGTAGCACTCACGTATAAGATTACGCTATGCATCGATATCGGGTGACGTGATAGTCGCCGCTTTATCATCCTGATTCACAGCAGTTTCCCTTATCACAGCGCGTATCGGGTCTCCCTCCCTCAGCGCGTCTTCAAGGCGCTTGACGATTAACACGGCGACTCCCTCGCCGCGTCCGTAACCCTGAGCCCGGTGATCAAAAGCATAGCACTTGCCATCCGGGCCGCAAGACCTAGCATTGTCAGTCTGCTTCTGGCGAATTTATGGTGACAAGAATATTACCCTAGTGAAGACAGATGACCGAAGAAGTCGGGGTTAAAATTAATACACGCGCCTCCAACAACCGCACAGTCCGTCTCGCGAAGTCTAAGACTCTGACAAGCGAGGTGGAGGCCCATCAATGATGTAGAGCATCCGGTGTCAACAGCTGTACTTGGCCCCTTTAAATCAAAGGAATGGGAAATGCGGTTAGCAGTCATGGCAGCGTAATTGCCAGTGACGAACGCGCGAGAGACATGAAGGGGGTTAGATAGAAGGCGATCGTGATAATCTTTGGTAAAAGATCCGGCGTACACACCCGTTCGCGAACCGGCCATCTTCTCTAGTGGGATACCAGCTGCGACACGACACGTCAGTCTTACCATTACTGATTCTAAGGCGTATGGTTAACTCTACCGCTCTCCATCGCCTCAAACGTCAGCTCGAGGAGCATTCGAATCTGCGGATCCATGGCCTGTTCTCATCAGTTTCGGCGAGGATTGTAAGGAATTCGGACCTGCTCACCGCCGCAACCTCGGATGATAAGTTAAAAAAGGATGGGTCAAATAATCCCACATCTTCTTCTAGGAAATAACCACCTTGAATGAACGACTAAAGATGTCATTTGTTAGAATCACCGTTCCATGATGGTCACTGAGAACGAACTAACCGTGGCGGCCTTGTTCGGCTCTGGATGATGGAAGCTTGACCGGTTGAATCTTGATTCTGGTATCTCAGACCATGCACTCTTCCCTTGGGCGACGAAATTCCACAGCTTTTCTGGGCTGGTGATGCCACCGGCAAACCGGCAGGCCAAGCCGACTATAGCTAGTGGCTCGGTCTTTGGACGCTTGTCGGCCATCGCTTTCCATTCATGGTCATAACACTGGGATAAGTGTATCAGGTAGAGGATTCCTAATAGGCTACACTACCTAGGTACACTGAATCATAAGTTCAATGGTGCACGGGAACCTCATTTTAGCGAGCCTTCAAGTATGGCCAGATGCCTCCTGCTATTTACCTAATATCGCTATGATGGCCGATCATTACGGCGCTGGTGTTCGGACCACCCATCATGTGTATTCTCTTCCCGTGTAAATCCTATCCGGAGTATGGCGGGTCTGTATCGTGAATGTCGGGTTGGTGGTCGTCGGCTTGGCGAAGCGACAACGCCACAAGCGAAGTCCGGGACTTACGGCTTATGGTATCTGCCGACTCGGAGATTTATCACCATCCTTGAGGGAGGGGGGGGGCAAGCCAGCCATTCAGAATGCAGCTTAATCGGGCATAGTGATTGGAGGCACACGGGTGCATATCGTGATTTGTCAGGTCGGGGCTTGAAGCTGTTGTGACTTGACAGTCGATCCAGGCGTCGTATGTAAGAAGTTGACAGCCACAGCCTGCGACGTTTGTTGTTCCAGTATATGTACCTACTTAAGTAGGTATTCGTTACGAGAAAGTCGTCAAAGGGAAAGTACCACTGTGAGTGGGCAGATAATGATGTCATCGGCGTTTTCTACTGTCGAAATATGGACCTACCTGGTCGTCTTGGGCACTGGCGTGGTGAGTAATCAAACCCCTTTGTCGAAACCATCTATTTTAGAAACTAAGAGCTGTAATAATCTAGCTATTTCTTCGAATAGTACTGAGCATAGTACATAACCTGTTCTATCACCCGCTAGCTCGATTTCCCGGTCCAAAGTTAGCAGGTATCAGCAACGTGAGGCCATCCTGGCTCGATATGTCTACAATATGAGAGTGTGTTAACAGCAGTGGACGGCAGATCCCTTACAGCTACTGGTTTCTGGGCGGTCGCCAGCCCTTCAAGGTCCTAGAACTTCACCTGAAGTATGGTTCGTAGCGTATCTGCTGCTCTTCTTCGCATGAGTCGTTCGCTTAGAAAAGTATTAGGTCCTGTCGTGCGTGTGGCTCCCAACGAGCTATCTTTCAACACTCCCGCTTCCTGGAGGGACATATATGGCATTCGACAAGGCCAAAAGACGTTCGTCAAGAGTGACTTTTATGATGGCGGGTGCTTCGCAAGTAGAGGAGTCCACTCCATCGTAACCGAACGAGATGTAGACGCGCATGCTGAGATGCGCAAATACCTCGCGCCCGCTTTCTCCGATCGTGCCCTGAGCGAGCAGGAAGTCTTGATATCGCATAGCATTGATAGGTTCCTCACTCTTCTGCCCACACAAAAGGACGGGTACGATATAAGCAAGGGATTTGAGATGTTGACATTTGACATCATTGGTGACCTGGCATTTGGAGAATCATTTGGCGCGATTGAGAGTGGTAAGCAAACCGAGTCCACATATGAATGATTTGTGCGATCTTGTAGGTCTATATGTCTACGAGGATGGATCTAATGAATCTAACGCAGCTGAGCCTCATCCGTGGATCTCCATCATCTTAGGCGCATTGACGCAAGGCGCGCTGGCGGACGTTCTCAAGCGCTTCCCTACGTTGGGAAAAGTACTCATGGTTGTGTTGCGCCCCCAAATCGCGAAGCTCACGAAGGACACAGCCACGGTTGAGGATATGGCAATTAATTTAGTTGAACGGTTAGTTGAATTACTGATGACGTTGCCTCTGAATACAATTTTCGGTGTGCTCATTGAAAATGGAATAGACGGATTGGCCGCGAGTCGTCACGAAAAGACTTCTTGACGCGACTCTTGGCTGACAGCGGTGAGAAGAGCGTGTCGGCCTTGCAGCTCGCGGCTCACGCATCAGATCTTGTAATAGCTGGCAGCGAGACCACGGCGACTGCTCTCTCGACTATCACATATTATATGCTGCGGAATCCCGAGATTGCAAGAAAGCTGCGGCAAGAAGTTCAGAGCAATTTCAGGCGCTATGAAGACATAAACGGAAGATCAACTCAGGCCTTGCCTTATCTCAAGGCCGTGATCCTGGAGAGCATGCGCATCTATCCGCCCTTGCCCTTCGCGCTCCCACGCGTGGTGCCGAAGGGTGGAGCTGAAGTGGATGGTCACTTCTTGCCTACTGATGTAAGTGCATAAAAGCATCATTGGAAGGTTGAGAACAACGGGATAAGTAAGGCAGAGCTGATGTGCTGCAGGTAATCGTCTCTACCAACCCGCTGGCAGCTTGTCTAGACCACCGCAACTTTCGCGAGCCAGAGAACTTCCTGCCGGAGAGGTGGCTCGGGGAGAATACTCAGGATATGTCTGATGCGTCACAGCCTTTCTCGCTCGGCACAAGGTCATGCATGGGACGAAGGTAAGTTGATTACGTTACTATAGCCAATACTGCCTCGTAAGCCTGCTCTGACTCTAGATCTGTGCCAGTCTGGGGTTACTGGAGCTACGATTAATTCTCGCCAAGCTTGTGTGGAAGTACGAATTAGAGCTATTACACACGTCCATAGACTGGCATCGGGACTCTCTGATGCAAACAATTTGGCAGAAACCGAAGCTTGCAGTTAAGGCTATACGAATTGATCAAGAGGGCCTGACCAAGTGAGATTGTGGGGGAAGATCGTGATGTTTACACACGCATGTTTATAACGTTTAAGGGGATTGAGGTGGACTGCCCGGTCATGACTGGAAGGGGAAGTCTCCGAAAGAATAATATATAACATTGCTCGCAGTAGGCTCTTCCATCAACATCATTTTCATAGTAGTCACTTCGGTTTCTCTGTTGTAGTATTAATATTAGCCGCATCACGAACACACTAGCTTTGGATATGGCAGCACTGCAAATCAATGAAGCCTCAATTCCACCCCTAGAAGGGAAGACAGCGCTCATCACAGGTGAGTCAGCCAACCGCCGCGCTCATCACATCACCGAAGACGAGCAGGATGTTAAGTGGAAACTACTAAGGCGGCGCGTCCGGCATTGGGCTCGCCGCGGCCACCATTCTGGCCAATAAGGGCGCCCATGTGCACATTCTCGACCTGAATCCACCCCCAAACGACCAACACACCGACAAGCTTCACTATCATCAATGCGACGTGACAAACTGGCAGCAGCTCCGTGACATTGTCGACGAAATTCCACGGCTCGATCTCGCATTCGCCAACGCCGGCGTCATCGAGAGTGTCGACTATTTCGCCGACGTGCTCGATGCTGACGGCAAGCTACAAGCGCCCGCGTACGATAATTTGTTGGGCGTCGACTTCGCCGCCGCCGTTAACCTCGTAAAGCTCGCGTGGAGCTCGATGAGGAGGAACAAGATCCAAGGTAGTATTGTTATCACCACCAGTGCGACGGCATACGCTCCAGAGCAGTCTTTGCCTGTGTTTGCTGGGGCGAAATTGGCGGTGAGTTCAACCCTATTTCCTATTGTCTACTCGTTTCGGCAAGGTGATAGTGGAGGAGAGAGAAAGAGATCATTGACGTTTTCCTATGTACGCATACTAGCTCGTCGGATTGATTCGCGCCTTGAGATCGGTCATCACTAAAGACGGCATCACCATCAACGGAGTAGCGCCAGCGGCAACCAGAACGAAGCTCCTGCCGGAACACTTAGCCGCCCCCATCGTTGCGATGGGGCTCCCGGTCAGCACGGCCGAGTTCGTCGGCCTCGCACTGGTCTACTCGGCAACGGCCAGACAGGCGCGACGTGTGGAGGCGTATGGCAAGGAAGGTGAGGGTGAGATCTGGGCAGACGAGCGGTGGAATGGACGAGTGATTGTGACACTTGGGGAAAGCTACACAGAAGTGGAGGGGCCGATTGCGGATTTGAGACCGTTTTGGTTCGGGCGCGAGAATACGCGGTTGACACGGTTGCAGCAGGCGGCCACTGACTTTGTTCGTTGATGTTTTTGTGACATTCCCCTTTCATATTGTTCTGGGTGATGAGGAATCGATATGGTCACGATGTACGTAGCTCATAAAGGGGTGTTCCTAAGAATAGCTGGGTACTTGCTGTGTAACATGGGATGATAAAATGAAATTAAGGTGTCATGGTAGATGTCAGAATTTGGGTTACACGATTGCAAATACTTAGACCACCTACTTCTGCTACCCTTTTCTTCTAGGCATGCCACTCTCTGACCCTTCATACCGCACCCTAGCAGATCTTGCTCCATATACAGACCTTTGTGTAACTTATGTGTTTAAGTAGTTGGTTCCTGCAATGTTCTTGATATACCTAACTTAACTAATAAATCGGCAGCATTATTAGTATAAAGTAGGGGTGCTTTAATAGTTTAAATGCTGTATAAGCATTTAAGCATTTATCAAAACTTAGGAACGTTTCATGCAAATTCGTGTAACCTATAGATACGGAATAAAAAGGCACTCAGCTAGGTGCTTAATGGTATATCATCTATGTAAGCGAGAAATTGGTGGCAAACGTAAGTAATCTTCAAATACTAGTTAGTCTCTGGATACAAGTAGGTTACTTTTGATCTTTGCCATCGACCAATATGTTATTTGTCATGATTTGATCTCCCTAGAGGGCATCGAATCAGTCAAATGGTTTGCTGTAGTGTGGTTATCGCCCTGGCTTGTTCTGCAAGTTTTTTATAGTATCGGCTCAGCTACCTAGTCTTCAGAATTATTGCATTCCTTAAATGAGTACTCAAATGATAATGATGTGGCGCGGTCGTTGCTTGTGAATGGCCTGACTGGCTGCCTGTTGCTTTACCAACAAGGGGCAATAATTGAGGTAACGCATATCTTCTCTTTTTGCAACATGGTTGCCAGCATCGATTTGGATCATCGTATCTCGTTCTAATAGCTTGGCAAGCACAGCGCGCAACTTATGTATTCACATCGTATACTCGCGTATAGGTGGCATCGTTAAGTAAAGTAGCCAACCTGCATCTACCACCCCTTTTGGCTGGGGATGCCACCAATTTTCCCACCTGTACAGATGATATACATATAAACAGCCGAAGCACTTAGTACAAATGTCTTCTTAAGTGCTCTGTATTTTGTAGCATCTATAATGTAGAAAACCGACGTAGAATAAATGTTCGTACGGCCTTTAAATTACTAAGTGATATGCTATTTTCTTAATAACTCGATTGTAATAAAAAAATAATGCTGTTGATTCTAAGTTGCTATATACAAGCAGCTAGATACCCAGCATCAAGTCATGCAGAGGTATAGCCCTTGGCTTAAATCTAACTATCAACGGCTGAAGTGGCGTAAGTTGACCATATAAATAGGAAATTGTGGCATCCCCAGCCAGAAAGGGTGGCAAACGCAGGTGGGCTATATGCGAGGCTCTTTTTATACAATTTCCACCTGTTTAAAAACCAATCGGCGCAAGCGAATAGCTATAAGGCTGAGCTGAGCAAACTAGAGTGCAACTATAACCTTTTTATTTAAAGGGTTAATGATATGGTCGCATACCATGTCATTATTATTTAAAATACTCAGTTTTCTAGAACTTTGTTAATAAACCGTCATATGTTAAAAAATATTCATTTTGAACTGTACACAAAAACTGGTGTAAGTTAAAGATAAACATGCACTAGATACACTTCGAAATTTTAAAAATCATGCTTTACTCTTAAATCGTGCCATGATCAGTGTCACACGGATTAACCACAACCACAGCCACAAACAACTTCTGGTAGCTAAAGTTAGCAACATTATATAATTGTTGCATAATTTAGCAATAAAACTGTTCGGGCTTTAAAATATTCGGAATAATTATATTTGTTTAATGCTATAAAACAAGATTTAAAATTACTAAAGCAAACAAACATAAAACTATTTATATATATAAACTTAAGTTTGCTATAAAAGCTAAAAAAAAAAAACTAAACTTATATAGTTTTTTTAATGCTTAAAAAAATTATTATAAATTAAAACTTTTTTTTAAGCTTTAAACCTTTAGCTTTTATTATAAATAATTTTTTTTTTTTTTAAAAAAAGTTAATATTAATTGTTTTATTTTTATATGCTTATTATAACTTTATTTTTTATGTATTTATTATAAAAATTAGCTTTTTATATATTTATTATATTATTTTTATTGTTTTAAATAATTATTATAATAAATTAGCTTGTTTTATTATTATATTATTTTAATTATTAAAGCAAAATTAATTAATTTTAAATTATTTTTATTAATATATATTTATTATTATAAATATAATATTAATATTTTAATTTTTTAATTTTTTTTATTTAATTATTAAATTAATACTTATTAATTAAACAAAATATTTACTTTTAATTTTAATTTTTTTTAATTAATATAAATAATTTATTTTTTTATAATTAATTAAAATAATAATAATTTTGTTTTTTTAGCTTTATTAGTTTTTATTTAAAAACTTGTTTTAATTATTTATTAGTTTATTATTATTAATACTTAAAAAAATTAAAAAAATATATTTAATTTAAACTTTTTAAATCTTTAGCTTTTTATTAACATTATATTGTTTAATATTATTATATGCTTATTAATAAAAGCAATTATTTTTTTTATAAAATTAATTGTTTTTTTTTTTTTTTTTTTTTTTTTTATGCTTTTATAAATTTTATATAAATATAAAAAATCTAATTATTTTTACTAAAAAGCTAAATAGTACATCTAATAAAATAGCTTATTTTTTAATACTTTTTAGCTTTTTATTATGTTAATTAATAATAGCTTTAATAAATTGCTATTTAAGCTTATTATAATATTACTTTATTTTAAAAAAAACATTTTTAAAAAAACAAACAATATTTTTATTTTAAAAAAAACAAATAATGTTTTTATTTTTTTTAATTTTTTAAATTTTAAAATTATTATATATAATGCTTTTAAAATTATTATATTAAATATTATTATAAAAAGTTTTTTAAAATAAATGCTTTAATTATATAAATAATT
>MU376053.1:0-20094 GCA_022495235.1 Xylaria curta | reverse complement strand
ATCAAAAAAAAAAAAAAAAAAAAAAAAAAAAAAAAAAAAAAAAAAAAAATAAAAAAAAAAAAAAAAAAAAAAAAAAAAAAAAAAAAAAAAAAAAAAAAAAAAAAAAAAATAAATTTATAAAAAATCGAATATATAACCGATTTATATTTTTTTTATATTGTTTAAAAGCCTGCAAAAAGCTGTTATTTATTAGCTTTTAAAACAGGTTTTTTTTAAAAGCCGTTAAAAAGTTATTAATTTAATAGTGCAGCTTTGCTAGGATATAACTATATTAATTTATAAAAAATCAGATATTTGCTTGATTTTAAATATTTTTGCAGATTTTAACAGTTTTTAAAGAGCTGGCTGTTGCTGCTTTTTTAGCCGTATAAAAATACAAAATTTCTTTTTTTAAACACTTAGTTTGTTTTGTACAAGTTTACGGATACATATTAAATTTAAAATTAGGTTTAACGTTTGCAATTAATATAAAAAATAACAAAAAATAAGCACTTATTTAAATAAGTTTTATTTTTAATATAATAATTTTATAAAATAAAAAGTATTATAAAAATACTTTTATAAATAATAATAATATATAAAATAATAAATTATATAATATAAAAAAAATAAAAAATAAAAAATAAAATAAAATATAAAATATATTTATGTTTTTTTTTATATATAATTAATATATATAATATAATTATAACTAAAATATAAAATATAATATAAATACTTATAATAATATTTTTTATATTTTGCTAAATTAAGCATTATAATAAAATAAAAAATAATTTGCTACTTTTTAAAAGTACTAAATAGCATGCTAGTTTTAACATAAATCTTACTTTTTTTAAATATATAAATTATTATTATAAACTATTAATTATATAATATATATATAAATATATATAATTATAAAAAGAATTAAATATAAAAAATAAAAAACTAAATATATTTACATTTTTTTATATATAACTAATATATATAGTATAATTATAGCTAAAACATAAAATATAATATAAGTGCTTATAATAATATTTTTTATATTTTGCTGGACCAGGCATTATAATGAGGTAAGAGATGATTTGCCGCTTCCTAGGAGTGCTAAATAGCACGCTAGTCCTAACACATATTTCACCCTTTTTAAAACGGTTCTAAATCTAACCCACTGGCTTTAGTTAGATAAGTTGAATATAGCTAGGTAGGCTTGTGATTATATGCTCGCACACAACCTACGCACAACGGGCATCTAAGCCGAAAATAGATAAGCTTCATGGAAAAGCTGCTACGATGAAGTGGCAGCTTCTAATTCTGGAGCCCGAATTCGGTCATGGACGGGAAGATGGCCTCATCCGCAACACCCGGTGGTTCAAGCTAGCACATGCCACAATAACCAGTGGCGTTATATTTTCCAGTCCCAATGCAGGTCTATAGGGTCCAATTGGTGTTTCGTGCATCCTTGAATTAGCTCCCGGGCAGATAACTCCCACAGGACAGGATCACAACCTCGAGAAGGAACTACTCCATGCAAAAGAGGTAGCTGGTCACGTGCTGAGTTTCCAGCGTGAACACGTTGACTTTCATATTTTTGGCCGGCGCTGTGAAGAAAGTCGCTGGCAGCTTGGACCTTGCGCAGTTGCGGTAAGAGAGGCAATGAGCTGCTTGAGGGTTAAAACTTTTCAACACTCGGCTGGATGGTATACATCCACTAGTCATCCAAGGTGTGTCGTAATGGAATTACAGTTCAGCCCAGAACAACAAAATACTCATGATAATGCAAGGAGCAGAGCGACGATCCGCACTGAAAGAGAAGGCGAAAGATTCCTCGAATGCCTGGCATTGAACCCGCACCTTCAAAAAGTCATTTCGGCACAGGAGGGCACCGCCGGCTTTTGGAGGGCGTCCAATGGATTAGTCGCATTAACAAATCGATCCAAATCAAACAGGTCTAAACAGTGGAAGCCGGAAATGCGTAGTCGAGAAGCCATGGAAGCTGAGATGAAGACTATTTTAGACGGGGGTCTACGATTTTTCTATGCTGCGATGCAAGGAGGTGACACCATGCTCTGGCCATACCCAGGGAGTACGGCAGCCTGGTCACAATGGCTATACTGTAACTCTCCAGTTTTGTCTGCGACAATCTCACTCCTGTCGCAGGCATTCTCCATGGACTTTGACATCAATTACAACTATACTCCCAGACAGAAACGAGTCTTAGTTGTGGTGCCAGATAATGCTATCATCAGGCTGTAAGTATCAGATGTTGAGTAACCCGCAGAGGACTTTTTGAAGCTGCGGTTCCAAAGTTATTGAAGCCGTAGCTTCAAAAAGTCCCTTCGCCTATCCCATGTATCCTCTACATTGCTCTTTGATATACGCAGTGGACTGACTTTCTTGTTGGAACAGGTTAATGGTGACCAGTCTTCAGTTGGCCGGGTTTGATGTTGTTTCACTCCATCAAAACACTTCCGGGCAAAGGCTGAAGGAGATTGGTACATGGTTCACAAATAAGCTTGACGTATCCCCTGGAGTCCTGGTGACACGCCTTAAGGAGGCAGAAAGATTACAAGGGCTTTTGCTAGCACCTGTGACAGCCAACAGCGACGCAGCTGGTGATATGGATGGGGACAAGGCAGGGCTTGCTACGGCGTGTAAGACTGGCATAATCACTCAGCCATGTAGCTCGTCAAGCCGGTTCTTACGCACACTCGCGCTTCTACCGGAACGAACCGATCAGCCTTCTACAGAGGAGGAATGGATGAATTGGACATGCTTGTCGGTGCAAAACACACAGCATGATGAGTTGCAATACCAGCTATAGTGTGGTTGGTCCGAGCAGCTTTTTTATAGCTGCTTTGCTGTTTGCGAACTTGCAGACGGCGAGGACCCAGACGGAGGTATCCTAGCCCAGATGGTCTCATATGAAATCCTTAAATTTACCTATGGGCTTGATACAAACAGACTGATAGATGCTCTACTAAGCTCATCTACGGCTCATAGGATGACGGACCACGCTCAACTCAGCTCATACTTTAGCCTGATTAGTCAGGTACTTCTCACCGCAATCTTGGACCACACAGGAACGTTACGTACGGAATTCGAGAAGTTCAAAGAGCCGCTTATCAAGATCTCGCTCCCAGATTTTATTGGCAGTTACTGTGTCTACACCAAGTTACAACAACAAGGGGACACTTTTAGTCTTACGTGCGAATGGATCGTGAACACTGCAAAAAGTGAGAATATTGACCGCAGTATAGTCAACGAGGAGGTGCTGGGCCTGCTCTCTAGTGGTCATAGTCATGGTCCACAGACGAGTAGACACTCGCATGCTACTGGTACAGTTGATAGTGACGATAGCGAAGATAGTGAAGATGACGCTAAAGATGACGAAAAGGAGGACGACGAAACTGGTAGTGAATAAAGACACAGTGCTTGTAACAACAGATCTAGATAGGAGAGCAATAGCCGAGCAATAGCTATAAAATTGTCAATAGACTCAATCAAGAACAGAACCCGGGCTGATAACCTAAAATGTGATATGCTACCTGGCCTACGTAACAGTACTGTTATTTATAAACAGTAGGTATGATGTAAATAATAAATGTGCACTATTTAAAGACATTAATAAGATGTATGACGGAGGCAACAAGGGCAGATGGTTTAAGCATTAATATACCTTTATTGATGAGAAAATAATCTACTTAAAAAAGGAAGAAAACAAAAGTCAAGAGTACCTGTAAAAGCAGGCGATTATATACAAAGTTTCTAAGCAGCAAGGTATTTCTTACGGCCGTACTTATTGAATAGTAACGCCATTCACTGCCTTCTACGCAATAGAGCAATGGACCAATTCAGCAATTTGCGATTCGCGGCACTAGCCCTACACACAAGCCATGCACAAACTTATTCACAGGCCTACATGTAGCTCAAAGCTGTGACAATATGTCAAAATAAGATAAGCCAGAAAACTAAAAAGAGAAAGGGAAAAAAAAAAAGGAAAAAAAAAAAGAAAAAAAAAAAAAAAGATTACTAATATCCTAGATTCACCGCTTAGCTTAAAGAAGGAACTTAAACCTCCTTAACGCCCAAGAAGATTTTTGTAATACCAAGCATTGTTCTAATCCTTAGTACTTTAGCCCTTGTGACTATCTACTACCTCGAGATTTAATACCCAGCTAAGAAGCTTTTTAGAGAGTCTCACATCATTATGCAAGTCTCGGGCTTGTGTGCCTACGACGCACGTAGTTGAGGGAAACATACCTGGAGTTGGCTAAAGGATTTTACTGTTGAAACTTACATAGGTTGGCTATATCAGTAGTGTATTCGTGAGTGCGGCAAGCGTTGGATGCGCCATCCTTTTGTGGCAATAGAGAGTCTTTCCAAGATGGTGCTCGAGATTATATCACTGATGCTTGCTCTGTTCTAATACTGACGGCTCATATCTTACATAGCATAAATTAGCAGGAGTGGCGCGCTCCCGGTTCGTTGGCGAAGATCTCACCCCTAATGGATACGTCGTAATATCACTCTGGTTTAGATTCCTAACAGCAGCGTCAGTTCTACACATCAGCTACTACCGATCCTATGTCACACGGCTACAGCTGCTAGTGATCCACCAGCTGCCATGGACCTGTCAAGACCTGACGCGCCCTGGCAAGCCACCAAAAAGAGGGCATGGATGGCAGTCATTGGTTAAGCAATACGATCAAGGGAGGCTCGATTACTAGATTAAAACAAATGGTAAACATATTTATCCCTAGATTCCTGGGTATAAGTAAAAGGCGAAAGGCATGTGCTCGTAGAAAGGAAACTTAGATCTTTAGGACCTTTAGACCCAAAGAGAATTATTAGCTGAATAAAACATATTCCTGTTCTAAGCCCTTGAGTAAAGCCCTTGTCACATCTTACAACTGATCAGGCTGCCTTGGACCAGCATGACATTTAGGACCAAGCTCACTCCGGTCAGGCTTTCAAGCCCTTCTTTCCTTCTCAATCTCATGATCCAGACCGTTAGTTCATCGCGAAGTGTGCTCAAGCCGTCTCGATGACCGAAAATTCTGAGAGGTTACAGAGTGAGCTTGGCCGGCTCGCCCTTGACACGCCCCAAACTCCTAACGGCTTTTATTTAAAAGTGCCAGGCAAGTTCTAGATTGGTCTTAGGCAACGACCTTTGGCCTAACGCATGCACATCGAGGGCATCGAGGGCATCGAGGGCAAGGTGCATAAGGCCAAGAATATGGGCTGGACAAACGAACGATGCCATGAACGCGACTGCGTTGAGCATCTCTGACTGCCTTCCTTAACCTTCTAGAAATGATGAAGGAAGGAAAGAAGAAATAACGGAAGGCTTACCAGATAAGGCTTCGGGAGAGGAGCTGGTCAAAAGTAGACGAAGTAATCTAGGCGAAGACGGAAGTGACAAATATGAAAGAAGGTGTCGATGACCCTATCAAGAATGGGAGTTTCGTTTCTGTCGTCCATTTCCCCTTTGTGTAATCAGTGCCGTTATCATCTCTATGGGTATATCCATCCTGCTCTATCTATGACTTTGGTGATATATGTCTTACTTTATAACCCTTATTCAGGCATTCGCATAAACCTCGCACAAGTATCATATGCCAAAAGTTTACCATGGTCGTTATTATTGCTGATGAAAAAATCGTCATCGTTGTTGTTTGCGTTGCTTTCATCGTCAATATAACCTATAGACAACGGATGTCACGGCTTACGCCGCTGGTGCTTTCATTGCACAAAGAAGGAGAAGTTCTATCTACATAGCAGAGACTTCCTGGCTAGTATATATACGCACGGGCCTCCGGCCCGTGCCTTATATCCCTGCCTTTCCGGAGGATATTCCGTAGCGTTCTGTGACAACGGAGGACTTTAAGATAATGATATAATGCTGGAAGCTGGATAGAACATTAAGTGTGAAAAAGCCCTGATTTCTGTAACCATAAACAAGAGGTACATATGTACTGTTAGTATCTGAGGATTGGTCTGTTATGAAGTAGAAAAGGTTGGATATTCACTGACGGTTCCAGGAGGAAACAATTTGACTTTCGCTGCTCTTATTATCCCAATCTCACATCAGTAGGCCTCGGCGCTTTTAGCGCGGATAAAGAGACTTTCGAAATAATGTCGCCTCGTTGTGTAATTGCTCGGCAGTTCGACTTACCGCGGCTACGATCTAAGTATTATATAGGTAATTCATATGTCACTACATATGATACATGTGACAATGGCTTGTATTCAAGAGCTTGGAACTTAGTCAACTCAGCTAATGATTCTTTATGGTCTCTCGAGGTCCATGGTTTTCCTTCCCTTCAATCAGGAAACTGGCCTTCTATTTATGCTTGAGTCTTAAGCGCCCAACCTGATCAGTCTTATCTAGAGTTGGGCTCCCATGTGTTATTGCCAGTCCTCCTTGTAGAGACAAGTGATTATCGCCGACCAATATCTATATCTTTAACTACACCAGTTGCCAACAGGGGCTTGGCAGCCTTGGCGATCTCGGCACAGTCGCACAGTTCCAGTCCGTGTGACAGTACGTACTTCAAATCTTTCGAGCAGGTCATGTAAGTATATAATACAGTGATTATTCATTCCATGTACTGGCAGGAAGGCATGGTCGTTGTTGGGTAGGTCAACTTGTTGTCCCTCGGAGTTTTTCTTGTTCTTGAGCGGGTACTCTTCGTCCTTACGTCCCTACACGTGATACTTCAGCTTTTGAGACTTTGCCGAGCCATCGTTAGGAATTTGGGGCAGCCGGCCAAGCTCACTGCGCAGCGCCTCATAGTTTCTAGTCTTCGAGAAGTCTTCCGTTGAGAAGGAAAGAAGGACTTGAAGGCCTGCTCGAAATGAGCTTGATCCTAAATTGATCAACAGCTGGACTTAAACTTCGACACTTAGGTTTTTTGGGTCGCACTAAAAATAGAACATCTACCCCGCACAAAGCCCCGCACTAAGCTTAAACGAGCATGCTCTAAAAAGCTAGCAGGAAAGTGGATCCACACCGTGCCTGCCCTTAGTATCTGCAGGGACCGAACGAATGCAGCTAGGGTCCTTAGCCAGCATGTCGGGTTCATTTCAATAATTTTAAGCTTCAGCATTAGCTTCTCTCAATTCCCTTGCTGGCCACCTCACTCTGTTCTATCTTTCGACGTGCAAACCACCGACCGAGCAACTTATCGACAACAAGTCCAACTTCCCAAAAGATATATCAAGTCCCTGCTTGCAATACGACTTCACAACCATTCCCTGAAGACAAGGATCTGCTAAGGGTTTCCTAAAACGGAAAGACTGACATCCACGATAGAGAACGGCACAATTACTTACTAAGAGCTCAGGCCATCACAACAATTTCCATTACGAGCGACTGTCTAAGTTCCTTACGTGACGCAGAATAAGAAAACGATATCAATCAACACATATCATTGTCCGTCGATACGCTTGATCGGCGGAAGATGTGGGCTGGCCTTAACATGCAATTCATGCTGATGGCGAAATAGCGGCCAATGTGGAAGCAGCTGGTGGTCGCTAAGAATAAGCGAGCTTGCCTTCTGTCAGTCCTTGCCGAGTATGCTACGTCTTTCTTTTACGAACCTGTGAAATACTAACGCCGGCCTTTAGTCCCTGTTCGCCAAAATATGCCCCGGGCGGCCTTATGAGTGCATGATCAGCACACTGCGTAAAATCCCTTCGTACAAGGCCGAGCACATTACGATCAAATAGCGGCACGCCGTCTATAAAGCCACCTTGAAGATAGCAGCGACGATCTCCAACGAGACTAATCGTGGTAACTTCAAGAATAACGTTGAGGCTGACCGACGCCTCAGCTGCTTGGCCGTTTGGTTGCCGCGTCCTGGATTCTTTATCGTACGGAAATACAACGATGCTGCCGTCGGCGATCTTTCAGAAGAGCCGCAAATTCGATCGGCCGCGATTGCCGGGTTCGTGACGCCGTCGGTGGACTTTGGCTCCTAAACCTGACATGCCTATTGACGTTGCCGAGGCATGTAGGTGAACACACTGTTGACAACGCGGCCAAGCCTCAGCGAATCCAATTTTTCAACTCAGAGGCCAGCGAAGAAGATTCGCTGGACCCAGACTCGCCGCCGGGAGTCTTGTGGCCATATCTACCACCGCAGACGGTTTCAGAACTATTTGCATGCCTGCTGTCGTTGCTGATAATCCCATCCGCGATGGAAATCCCCCTCGCTGTTTCTTCCCAAATCCTAGAAGAATCGCGCGAGTCAGCCTAGCACATTGGTAAGTCTTCGTCTTCGACTCTCGCAAACTCGATACTACCTGCCGATGGTTTTGGGATAATGTATATGCTTGCTATCGTTGCTGACTATCCCACCTGCCACAGACTAGACAGAAATCCATCCACTATGCCTACAATCTCGGGTAATACGGACGATGCCATTCCGCCGACTACCCAACTTTTATGCTTTTCCGCCGTCCTTAGCTTCGAAGTTGCAATTATTTTAAAGTTGGCACACCTGCATCGATCGATGAAGGTGTTTTTACAAGGATATCTAATGACCTTGCTTTGTTATACGCGCATTCGAATATCTAGGAGTAACATGGAAGATGCCGTTCTAGATCCGACAACCGAATCTGGTGTGTTTCAAAGCCGTTCCAGCTACTTTGAAGCAGTACGTCATTGCATGGTAGGGTTGCAACACGTTGCCAGCGCCCATATATCTCTAGATAAATACCTGGTTAGCCTGGACAAAGTGACTTGGCGGCAAAAAACTTTTAGGAGCAAAGCCCCTACTACAATAAACAGGTAAGTCCCACGAGCTCTAGTTAAACGAATAGCGGATTGACAGCATGACACTATCGCTTAACCTCCCTTAGCTACTTACATACTGACTTATGACACGTGTAGATGATTAAGACGTGATCCAATCCCACCTATGTTCATAAATGCATTCGAGCTTTCCTGGCGGAAACATGAATTTGACAAGAGGAAATCGCATTGGTGTTCAACGGTAGTTATCTTGACCGATTGCTTCGCCATGTTGTCAGCAAGCACATATAAGCAACGGCAAAGACCGGCCGGCGGAGGAGAATCGTCGAAATGGGATAACACGTTCTTAGCAGACTGTAGCTCTTGCTAGCCTTCGGCGGCTTCTGCAGAAACTGATATGTATATTATACATGTCCCTTTACCATCACAAACTATTTTCTCGTTGGCATTATCCTCCGTCAATCCGTCGAATCGATTTAGCGAGCCGTAAACCTTAAGTTCCTATGCCGATATTCTACTTATCAAGGCAAGTGAAACCTAGTTATAGAAAATCCAAACGGGCATGCTAACTTACTCGTACAGGGATGCGCCAGTTTATGCGCCAGCTCTATCTTACAAGTCGACAAATTCCGCATCGCACCTCTCGCCAGAACGGCCCTCAGCGCCTTCAGCATCTTTTTATCGACCTGCCTGTGCGTCTCTTGGACATCCTTTCCCAAACGCCTTTCCGATACTTCCTGCCGAATACTATGGCCTTTTTCATGACTGGTCGTGCTGCTTGTCGTGTTGCAGCGAGCACGCGGACACGACTCGATCTCCTCCCATCGTTTACAAGACGTGCTCGAAGTTGAGATCCAACTTGAGTGGAACGAGGACGTGGATGCGAATGATTCGAGGACGACCTCAGCGCATTTCCGCAGCCCCCCATGCCGCAACAGCCTCCTAGGCCACCACCGTCTTGGCCGCTGCCACATCAGCCTTCAAAGTCCACGACAAAACAAACAGCCCCCCTACTTTGACGGGCCCTCCGAGCGCATTACAGCAAGGTCTTCCGCCCAAGCCTAGGGCCAGACATATAAAGACCGAGAGGAGCATGGTGCGTTTGTATGCGGCCTCTGTGAATCGGTGTTCACGAGCAGCAACCTGAGACTGCCATTGCTTCGTTCGGAGCTCAAATAATTCGGCTGCTTAGCATAGCGCCAAGCCGTCTTTCGAGCTCGGGATAAGCTACTATCGACTCGGTGAAATTGGTCATCAGATGAAGCATGGCTATACCTGGAGACATGACGCAAGTCGTCAAAATATTCCTATACAACGAAGGTGACAGATCTACTATGGGAGAATACAGGTTCGTATCGGATGGCAACGACAGGTTCTTGAGAAGCTATATCCAAGACCGTTTCGATTGGCCCCATGCCAGCCAACAGCAGGTACCCTACGATATTCTAAAAAGTGCGATGGTGCGATTGAATCCGAATAATGACCCTTGGGAAGAAGCTCGATCGTTATCCAATACAACCCGACTATAAAGGCTGAGAATTTGGTGCCCTCAAATAGCAAAACTGGAGGTATCCGGCTAAAGATGCAGTTGATTCCGCACTAGGATCAGATATCTCTTCAACCCAGTTAGGATCGAGCCTGATGGCTAAGCAATCAATGCTCGGGCCAAAGATCGAAACTTGGGTTTCTAGTCTTCCAACTCCAGGAGAAAGCCCGGGCTTCCAGCCGGATAGCTTTGCTATTTCTCAAGCATCCAAGTGCAATCGAACATCTAGCGAGGCGCCGTGGGCTAAGCATGAAAGAGCAAATCCAGGACAACATCCCCATGCCTCTGCGTACAGTGGGATCGACACCGACAGTAGAAGTGAATATAACGAACTATGTGGTGCGACAACGCCCCATAACCAAGTGTGATGGTGCGATTGAGTTGAAATTATGACCCTTTGGAAGAATCTCGATCGTCATCTAATACAGTCCTGCCGATTGTAAAGGATGGGACTATAACAGAGAAATTCGGTGCTTTCAAATTGCAGAACTAGAGGTATCCAGCCAAAGATGCAATTGATTCTGCACTGGGCTGTCTTTATTGTGAGCAACAGCATCTTGGTTTTGATTTTTCGACGTAGGAGCTTGTTTAATTTCTCGAAATATTACGGAGAGGCGAACTCGGTGATATATAGAGGGTCCGGGGCAGTCGGGTTGCGGGGAACGTTGATGGACCAACACGTATCAACGAATTAAAAGGACAGGCGGTGCCTCTTAAGGCCCGCGTGTCTCGAAGATGGCCTCGTGTAAGGTGAAAACTGTCACGAGGTGTAAGCACAGAACAAAGTGATTTGCTGTATATAACGAGATAGCGTGTACAAAGGAGTTTAGAGTCCTTCGCGCAACAAGTGTCTATTGCCTACCCTAGGTTCGGAGTCCTGACAAAAACATCGGTCCACGACTCGGTGAGCGTAATAAAGGGTTGGTGAGTATTCGGGCAACCAACGATAGGGTCGACAAGACGAATTCTGGTCAGATTCAAAGGCGCCTCTAGAATTCGTCGTTAGCCACAGTAACAACAATAGAGTTATCTCCTACCCTACCTCCCTCCACGTTAACAAAGAGACCTAGAAGGAGGTCTTTGATAAGGAGGCCGAGAAAGTTATTTAACCTGCTCTGCTTTGGTCTTCGATTTTTTGCACTGTTGGCAGTTTGGGCTGGCGGGGACTTTGTGGTAATGGATGGCAAGCGACGAGCTATGACTGGGTTGTTATGCGCGGCTCTGGAGTATCTGACTCTGGCAAGCGAGTAAGCAGAGACAGGAGAGCTTGAAGATGCGCCTACCGGCTGAAAAGTGAGCCTAGTTTGGCTTTTCTTTTTCGCAGGCGGCATCGTCGCCTTCGTAGCTGCCATAATACGAGAGTGACTTAGAGAATAGAAATATATCAAAGGGGCTACTGTCTAGTAGGCCTAGCACGGGCGGTCTTGTATAAGCGTCAAATAAGGCCGGTCTAAGCTTTAGAGCCGTGGTATTTAACGACTATATAATCCGTAGACGACAGGCCGAATAGCCTTACTATTAGCTAGACGAACCCGTTGCCGCCTTGTGGCGTCTTGACCAAAATCTTCAAAAAGTAAGAACATAGATTCGACACGTCTTTCATTATCACTGCTAAAGACGTTCCTGGTTGAGACAGCAGCACATGGGCCTGAAGATACGAGAAGTCCCTTTGCTGTCACTACTAAGGACATTTTCGGTTGGAGGAGCGGTCTAACAACCCGCCTCTACTCGGATCTTCAAGAGTGAGATCCATGATTCTGGCGGGGATTTTCCTGCTGAAGGAATTTTCGGTTGAGTTAGCGGTGCGTAAGCCTGAAAGTATGAATAATTCGCTAGTCTCTGTACTGAAGCCCCCGTCGCGGCGCTTGCGACATCGCTTGCAACGGTATCGTCATCGCCAATGACTATGGTACGAGGCCAAGGTGGTAACCGTAGTATGTAGGCCACTTTCATATGGAACATCATTGTTACCGCCGAAGCTTAGACGGGAAGGACCTCCTGAGCCTCCCATAGACTGGAATAATCCAATTAGAGTCGACTGCAATTCGTTGTCGTCGGATTCGTTAGCTGGTCTGCCTTCATCCTCCATCTCAGTATTGCTATCAGCGATCTCTATCACACGGCCAGGATCGTGGTCACAACTGCTACTTGAAGTCCTGAAGGGGCCGGATAACCCTTGTAAGACCTGTAACATGTTATTTTCCGCCACGCTGGTAACTAGCCACGGGTCATTCGGATTCCAGCTGGAATCTGCAAGATGGTTAGTATGGCCACTGTGCATAAACCGCCGAAGTTTTTAATTCACTTGTTGTAGAGGGCTGAGGGGCATCCTCTTCGTCCACTCAACTGAGGTTCCGGCAAATGATTTGTCGATCAGAACTAGCGTTCCCAATAATGCCCGCCTCGTGGGTATGCTACGCAAGTGATGGGACAACATCTCGGTGACCTTCAAGTGTGTGTGCCTTTTCCTTGACGTTACGTAAATCGCAGTAGCTACTAGAGCTTCGACAGAGATTGAAGGTTGGTCTATTGCCCGTCACTATGTCCGTTTCTAGGAACAAATGATGGTATGGAGTTAGATGACTGTCTGGTATCAAGAATTTGGAGTCGTCGAGGTCATTGTTTTTATAAAGAGAGCCACTGTGATATTCGAGACAGAGGTGTAGTCGTGGTGTGTACGTCGATTTCTATTAGCTGCTACTAATAAATAAGTATTTCTTTTTCTTATTAAATTAGTAGTTCGATGCAATATTATCGCTTCCCATTAATATTAGACAATCTTTTAACATAACCTAGCCTAGTAAGCCAATCTTTATACTTAGTCTGTCTTGTGTCTATAGCACAACCAGCATTAGGGTATTTTTGTAGTTTGTGCCCTTGTATACGCACTTGCCTAAAGAGACAGACTCGTTATTACTGCACTCGCTGTCTGATACGGCCTCTTTTGTTAAGAATCGGAAAAATCAAACTCGTCTTGCCGTGTGCTCCAATGTGGGGACCGTTTTTATATAGATTGATTGATTGATTAATTGATTGATGTTATTAACGCCGAGGGAAGGCTAAGCCCTTATACCTCCCTGGGGGTTTGCGACGTGAGGGGCTATCTCCTACATTCATAGTCTACATTTTCCTAATATCCCTCAGATCTAACCATAAAGGCGCGCGTAACAGCCAAGCTTTACCTGTTAGCTCCTGCTCTTTGGGCTCGTGCAAAATGTTATGTATGTAAAAATCGACCCTTTACGGGGGTAGGCGGGAGGGGTGATTCTAGTGGCAGCATCGATCGCGTCGGGGCGACTAAAGTTCTTGCCGCTTAAAGCGGTAATCTTCCAGTATATACTCGTTGGACGGAATAATAAGGGCGATCTTAGACTCCGGTTCTATATTAGGTAGTACTTTCCCAGGCTCTGTTTGGCGAGAGCATTAGCCAGTCCGATTGATCGTACGTATACCGCTGTAGTCGATGCCGATTCTTTATTTTCATATAAAGAGCCTTAGACATGAGCATAACACAGCATTAGGTTCATTATATGTTGCGTGGCTTACAAGGATCTGGAAAGCTCTATATTCATATTGTACAAGTGTGTGTTCAAGCCCATAAATGTGTCTAGGGGGCTATATACAAAAGGTGATCACGTGGGTAAAGCCCACGTGATCCACTTCTCCGTGACAATATAGGATCAAACAGATCAATATAAGTTCGCTATTATTCATGGAGTGACTGCAGTCTACAAGCCACAATCAGATGAGATGACCACTGTTACAATTCAAGCTTGAACCTCGTTTAAAGCGTTAATATTATAGAAACGAATGCATTTCATGGCTCGTAGCTGGTGGATAAACAAATTTTAAGCAAAGAGTTCAGTACTTAGTTAGGCTGGCAGTCGACTCTGCGGACTCCTATTCCGAGTATTCCAAGCTCATCTTCAGTGTATTCTTTGCCGGCGGAATCATTGTAATAGTCCGACAGATCGGACATATCAATATGAGTTGCTTGTACTGTTGGATCCATCAGATAGCCTGTCATCATCTCAGTGTTAGCACAGGCAACATTATTTGCACCGTCTACGACGTCTTAATCCTTCTCATTGTTTTTTGAGTTTCTATACTTCTTGTCGGAGTCTTGTTTTTCTGCAAAAGGGGACTACTAGATATGAACTATTAGATATGAACCATTAAACAAGAGCAACCAAACAAGAGCAACTAGAGTTGGACTACCTGCAAGAACCACAACAGAAAGCAACTGTATACGAATAACTAAAATTGAACCACTAGAGTTGAACTACTGGCAAGAACCATTGCACATGAACTACTGGGATCGAACCACTGCGAAAAACCACTGCAACGAAACCACTGCATATGAACCGCTGCATATGAACCACTGCATATGAACCACTGCAAGAAACCACTGGGATCGAACCACTGTAGAAAACCACTGCGAAGAACCACTGCGAAAAACCACTGCATATGAACCACTGCAGAAAACCACTGGGATCGAACCACCGCAGAAAACCACTGCATATAAACCACTGGAGTTGGACTGCTGGCAAGAACCATTGTACATGAACCGCTGCATATGAACCACTACAAGAAACCACTGCAGAAAACCACTGCAAAGAAACCACTGTAATAAACCGCTGCATATAGACCACTGCACATGAACCACTGCATATGAACCGCTGCGAAAAACCACTGCATATGAACCACTGCATATGAACCACTGCATATGAACCACTGCAGAAAACTACTGCAGAAAACTACTGTATATGAACCATTACAGAAAACCACTAGAAGCGAACCACTGCAGAAAACCACTGGAGTTGGACTGCTAAAAAGAAACCACTGCGAAAAACCACTGCAGAAAACTGCTGCATATGAACCACTGCGAAAAACCACTAGGATCGAACCACTGCGAAAAACCACTGCATATAAACTACTGCAGAAAACCACTGCGAAAAACCACTGCAAAAGACTACTACAAGAAACCACTGCATATAAACCATTGGACATAAAGTATTATGTAAAGGCAATCCAAAACGGACTAAGTTACTTGAGTAGGATAATGTGTTCCTGTGTAAATAAATCAGAATATATAATCATAAATGGGATCGTGGCTCGAAGAAAAAGAAACACCGCTTATTTCGATCGATTTAACAGGCGGTAGAATCTACACACCATACATACTACCAGTCCAGAGACATTCTTTGTAACCTTTACTTTTCCTTTTCAGTTCAGTTGTGCAGCACTAGTACAACATTCGGTTGAAACTGCAGCTTCAATTAGTCATCCATACACTTCTAGTTACTCACAGCATGTCTACTCCCAGAAAAGACAATAAGGAGCCGGCTCCAAGTCGGCGATCAGGCCGGCGTAGCAGCGGAGACGGAGCTCTTTTGAGCTTTGCAGATCCAGAGGCTTTACTCAAAAAGCCCAAAGGTGAGTTTGATAAGCTCTCTCGTTCTGCACTACTTATTAACTATTAATAATCTAGGTGGACAGAAGACCGCTCCTACTACTGAGCCAGTTCTCGAGGCTCCTCCGGTTATCGCTACTCCAGTTGTTGACACTACCCAAGAAGTCAAAACTACTCCAGTTGTTAACACCACACAAGAAGTCGAAACTACTCCAGTTGTTGACACTACACAAGAAGTCAAAACTACTCCGATTGTGGAAACGACTATTGCCATTCCCGCTATTCCCCCGCCAGTGATCCCAGAGCCAGCTATTCTGCCACCGCCTCGCCCAGTCCAGGCACCACCGCGAAATTTAGTCTCTATGAACTTAATGGAAGGTTTCAGCCTGGCAAGACGAACAGATAGTACACTTACATTGAAAGAATATGTTAGGATTCAGAAACTGGAGCGAGCGAAGCGGGAGCAAGAGGAAGAAGAGGCACTTATTGGGTCTGCGGTTTCGAACTCTGCTGACGGCACTGCGCCTGACGGCACTGCAGCTTCAAATTGTGATCCAACTACTAGTGCCACCACTGACGATGCTACTAAGGAGACTGCTGCGGATAGCACGACAGATGGTGCGAAGACGGAAGCACTTTTTGGCGATGCAGCTTCAAAACCGATCATAAATGCTATGACTAATGAAGCTGCAGCTTCTAATAGTACTTCTACCACTGTTACTCCTCCTACCATTACTACTGCTACTCCTACCACTACTACTGTTACTCCCGCCACTGTTGCTACCACTGTTGCTACCACTGCTGGTAACAATGCCAGTGACAACAAACCGGAATGTTCTGAAGATGCGGCCTCAAAAAGTACGCCGGCTAGCAACGAAGAGGACCAGACAACGAAAAAGTCCGGTAGGAGCATTCTGGAACTCTTCGACAAAGGAGATCTGGATGCAATCAGAGACCGCGTAGAGTTTAGTTCTCGACGACAGCAGCAGCAGCTTAATACGAAGCAAACCACTAGTCATAATGAACCAGCACCCGCGGCCACTAGCAGCACTGGATCTAATGAGAAGTCTACAGAGCCGCCAAAGAGAAAGGCGTCATCGTTATTTGGCAATCGGCCCGCATCAAACCCGGTAGTTAAGCGCATCAAGGTTATAGTCCCACCTCCCAAAGGTGCTGCCAAGGATCCTCCCAAGGGTAATGACGAGGGTAGTGCCAAAGGAAAAGGAAAAGGCAAAGGCAAGGCTGTCGAGTCAGACAACACTACGAAAAAGCTCCCACGGTCAAAAAAGAACAAGGCAGCCCAGGGTCGAAAAAAGCGCAAGCAGCGCACAGCGGAGGAGAAGGCGAGCATTGATCTTTCTCTAAAGAGATACCAAGAAGAGAAGCAGCGTAATGCGAGAGCGATGTGGACTAGTCGGAACGCTGAGAACTATATTTTCTTCTATTCGGCCAACCGGAAATACGGATGGCTCAGCCAGTGGTGGAGTGTTACTGGTTTTCAACTGAAGGGCAAAAGCTACGACTGCGCTGAACAATACATGATGTACCAGAAGGCGTTACTATTTAAAGACAAGGATCCCGACAACATTCTATTGGCAGGGCGCATCATGGAAGAGAAGTCGCAGAGAATGATACGGCTTATGGGACATCAAGTCAAAGGACTTGATCAGAATATATGGGAGGAGAACCGTGAACGCATTGTTCGAGAAGGGAATCTGGCAAAATTCATGTGTTCCGAGCCCATGAAATGGGCACTTCTATCGACAAGAAACAAGATTATCGTGGAAGCGGCGCCAAGCGATACGGTCTGGGGCATTAGAAAAAGTAAGGAGGAAGCGGCCCGCCTTTTACCTAACGCCCAATTTGAATTTGGTCTTAACTTGCTGGGTCGGCAGCTCATGATTGTCCGAGAGGTAATTCGGAAAGTTTATGTGTTTAACACAGACCATAGTGAGCACATAAACAGTCTGGAGAAAAGGGCTCAGGAATTGGATGAACATGCAGCAGAGTCAGAACTCGCCGCCGAGGATGGCCCGGCTGCTGAGGATAATGTGGTTATGGCAGATGGCTCTGACTCTGAAGAGGAAGAGGAAGAGGAAGAGGAAGCGGATACGGAAGACGATAAAGATACCCCTAATAAAGATGCACTTAACAGAGATGCACTTAATAGAGATGCACTTAATGGAGATGCACCTAATAAAGATGCACATGATGATAGCAGTGGTAAAAATAGCGAGTGAAGCAGGTTAGGTTAAGTATAGTATGCTTAGTCATTAGTGTCTTGCATAGTTTGTGGACATAGCTTAAGCTTATGGTTAGGTTGATCCAGTTGAAGAGATCGGTCACATATGCTATATGCCACAACTAGTTAAATTCTAGGTATGCATCTTTTATGGAATACAAGCCAGCCCAACTTATACACAATAATGTTTATACATACTAATGTGATTTGAGTGCGTAAATAATGGTATTTAAAGCTGCAGCTTAGAAAAAGAAATAAGTAGTTAATCTTATAAATAACTAGTAAAGTATATAAAAAGATTAAAATAAGTTTTTAAATCTGCAGCTTTAAATTATGCCTTGCAGGTACTTACATCTCCTGCAAAAACTATAGGAGAGCCAGGTATTTATCTTATTTAAACTAAAGATATATGCATCGTGCGCTCTAGCGCAGTATGCTGGCTACTAAGAGGGATTATATATATAGGCTGTATATATATTAAGGATATGTGTAAGTGTGCTTAAAGTGAATACTGCTCGTTTAATAAACATTGCATGTGTAGTATAAATATACATGTAGTTTTATGCAGTATATATGTAAGTGGTTATAGCTTGCGTGCAAAAAGTGAAGCAACCGTTGTTTTTGCTTTAAACCCCTGCTAGTGGTTCGTGGCGTTTTCTAGTGGTCCAAACCTTATTTCATTAGTTCATGTAATAACTAGTAGGTACTTTTAGTGGTTTAGTGTAGGTTTTTTAATGGTTTTATGGGGTTAAGCATGGACTGGCCAGTGGTTTTTTAATAGGTACGGAGTGATAACTTTAAACCACTGCAGTGGTCTGACCAAGACTTGGTATGCAAGCCCTAACCCTAACCCTAACCCTAACCCTAACCCTACGCAGCGGTTGCAGTTAGCAGTTAATGGCATTAGCGGTTATTAGCAGTTGTTAGCAGTTAATAGTTAACAATTAGTAGTTTGTAGCAGTTAATGCTTAATAATTGCTAGCAATTAATAGTTAATATTTAATAATTAATAATTAATAATTATTAATAATTATTAGTAGTTATTAATAGTTAGTAATTATTAGCAGTTAATGTTTAATAGTTAACCTTAACCTTAATTTTAAACCTTTAATTAAAAAATGCTTTGTTTTTTTTTTTTGTTTTTTTTATTTTTTTTTTTAATAAAATAAATTTAACATATTTTCTTTTTATTTATTTTTTTTTTTTTTGTTTTAACATTTACTTTTCTTTTTTTTTTATTTAATCTTTTTTTTTTCTTTTTTTTTATATATATTTTATAACCTGCTTCTTTTTTTTTTGTTATATTATATAGTTATAATGCTTATAATAATTAATAGTTAATAGCTTTTAATAATTATTAATAATTAATGTTTAATAATTAATAGTGTTAATAATTAATGTTTAATAACTTTTAATAGTTATTAATAATTAACACTTAATAATTAATAGTATTACTAATTAATATTTAATAATTAATAATATTAATAGTTAATATTTAATAATTATTAATAATTAATGTTTAATAGTTATTAATAATTAATAATATTAATAATTAATAGTTTTTAATAGTTTTTAACGGTTATATAAAGTTAATAGTTAATAATATTAACAGTTAACATTTAATAATTATTAGCAGTTTTTTAATAGTTAATAATATTAACAATTAATAATTAATAGTTAATAATTAATAATTAGCAGTTAATAATTAATAATTAATAGTTTTTAGCAATTAATAGTTAATAGTTAATAGTTAATAATTAGCAGTTTTTAATAATTAATAATTAATAATTAATAGTTAATAATTAGCAGTTTTTAACAGTTAATAATTAATAGTTAATAGTTAATAATTAATGGTTAATAGTTAATAATTAATAGTTAATAATTAATAATTAGTAGTAAGCAGTTAATAGTTAATAGTTAATAATATTAATAGTTATTAACAGTTAATAATTAATAGTTAATAATTAATAATTAATAATTAATAGTTAACCTTAACTTTAACTTAAAACCCTTAGCTAGATTTAAAAGTTATTATCTTTTCCTTTTTTTTATTTATAATATATAATTAATATTATTATATAACATTATTAAAAAAAAAACCAAATATAAACTAATAAGCAAAAAAAAATTCTTATAAAATAAATGTTTTT
>MU376052.1:0-23670 GCA_022495235.1 Xylaria curta | reverse complement strand
TAAAATATAAAAAATTTAATTAATACTTAAATGTTTAAAAATATTTTATAAATATATTAAATATAAACTATAAAAAGCTTAAGCTAAAAGCTTTAATAAATTAAGCTAAAGTATTTTAAATAAAAAATAATATTTTTAAGCACTTTTAACAAAAAATTTAAAAAAAGTGTTTATTAAAAAATAATATATTAAAAGCTTTAAAGTTAATATATAATAAAGCTGGCTATTTTTATTTATTTATTATTTTTAAAAAATTTAACTAAACTATTTATTAGTTTATAATAACAAAAAATACAATAAATTATATATAAAAATATTTTTAATATATTAAATATAACTTAGTAAAGCTTAAAGCATTTTATTTATTAATAACTATTTTTAAGCTACTTTAAATATTAATAATAAACTTTATAAAACTGTTTTTTTTATTAAGTTATAAATATAAATATATTTTATATATAATAAACGTTTTTAATTATTATAAATAAATATATTTATTTACTTTTTATAATAAATTAACAGTATTATTTTTTATAGTTTAATAAAAAAATCAAGTTAATACTACATTATTAGCTGTTTATTTTAACTTAAGCAGCAAGTTTTATTTAAAAAACTTTTAAAAAACTTTTTAAACTTTAAGAATATATATATTAAACGCTTTAACTATTAATTATAAAAGTATTAACTTTATAAAAGTTTTTAATAAAATTATTTAAGCTGTTTTTAATAAAATATATAATATTTATTTAGCTTAACTTTAAAACTAAAACTAGAAAATTTTTTAAGCTTTTTAATATATTAATTCCTGCTATATTAAAAATTTAAATTATTTTTTTTTTAAAATATTTTATAGTTATTAATTAAAAAACTAATTAAAAGTTTAATATTTTTTAGCTAACGTTTAATTATTTAAAGCTTTTTTTTTATTAAAAGATTTTTAATTATTATTAAATTAATTATATAAGCAGCTTATTATAAAATATATAGTATGCTTATAATAATTATTTAAAACTTTAAAGCTAAAATATAAAAGTTTTAAAACTTAAAAGCAAGCTATACAAAATATATAAAAAATATTAATTTATTTTTAAAACTACATAATAATATTATAAAAAAAAAAACAACCAAAATTAACATTTAAATAATAAAGGCCTTTTTTTATTAAACAGCATGCTAAAAAACTATTATATAGATTAAAAAATTTTAATAGTAAAAAATTTTTTTACGAGTATTATGTGGATTTTTTAAAATTGTTTGTTCTACGAACAGGTTATTTTAGAAATTCTTTAGATCTTAGACTGCCGCTTCGTCAGAGGCTCAGGCACTGATCAATAATTCAGAGGCTCAGACACTGATTGGTAGCTCAGGACTCATGTATATAAATATTAGGTGGATTATCCAGTATGTATTAATAGGAGCGGGGCGCTCCTTTTGCTCTCCCCGGAGTAGATACTGGAGGCAGGCACCGTGTGGGTCATCCAGTACACTATAAATTAATCCCACACCCAGTAAATGTACTGTAGTCTCCATAACCAATACAACCCACTTTTGCCCTCACGAGCCTTTCTAGGGCTGCCTCCGAGAATTACTCACATCAATGCAGTCGCCAAAGGTGCCAACGAAAAAAGATTGGAGGGGCGGATTTGGCGCGTCAGAATTACAATAGATCCCGAAAGTTTGTCTGCCGTAGACTTTTCTTACATCAGCTGACTCTCACCGCAGTGTTCGCTGTTACTGCAAACTTACAATTAGAAGTATATCGAGTTCCAGCAGCTGAATCTGGATCTGCGGCACATCCCAGGTCTATGGTGCTAAGATAAGCAGCCAACTTCGACTCCGCCTCCCTAGTTCTACTTGTTTGAATACCAGTTCCAGCTGCTAGCCCTATCACGGCTACCGACAATATCGCGATGATCGCTGATAGAGCAAGTACTAAAACTGAGCATCCGCGAAACCGCCTTAGTGCCTCCCTCGGCCGTTCTACTGGTGGTAAGACATCTCGTGTCGATTGGGCGTCGTAGTTTTGGATCGACTTGATAGCGCCAGCATATGAGCTTTTTGGTGCATCTATTGGGGTGGCCCTGTCGTCAAATGGGTTGAACGACTTGAGTGGTATTGATGAGAAGTCCTCTCTACGATTCGGGTCGACTGAGGCAGACTTTGGGTAGTATACCTCAGGAAAGCTGTTGGTGACCACCTCTGGGGCATCATGCCACTATGGAAGTATCAGAAATGGATTAGGCTATACAACTACAATTTGATAACAAACTCACATTCTGAGCCATAGGTAGCGTTGGGAATTGAATGCGAGTAAGTTCCTTCGAAGCAAGCCACCCTTACTATAAGTGTAATCAAAGTGTTGGATAGGATTTCGAATTATAGGCACAATATGCCGATTCCAACTTTACTATCGTGATGATACCATGATTAAAAACGTCGAAGCTGAAGATAGATCATCTCACTGAGGAAGGTTTGTGCCGAAAGGCGAGTATAAATAACAACACTCCGTTAACAAATTCTAGGACTTTGGGTCCAGATGCTGAGATATACGGGAAATCCAGTATAGCTTTTCACCTGCATAGCTTGTTTGAGGCACGACAGGCATGAGTGTATGTAGAACAGGGATCTGTGCCTCTGCTACCACATCGGCAAGTTGGGTCGCGAGGTCGTAATTTTGACCCTACTTACTGTATGCTAGGAGGATGCAGCTCTCTGTTTCAGTCGTGCAGCTACAATTTTGGCTGTGAGATGCCAAGGCTGATTTTCTTGTTCTTCTTACTGGGTATACTGTTGACGAGGATTTGGTCCGTGGAATATCAAGACCAACAAGAAAGCCTTACAATTAAAGAAGACAGCAAACTTATGCAGAAGCTCTAATGTCATTAGGTCGCGTTATTAATCGTCTTGAGGAACAGTATCCCAATATAGATCCAGGCCTGTAATTCGAGTCATACAACAAGTACTTGAGATAGACCTGTAGAGTTAAACGACTACTAATCTGTACAAATGTACACACCTGGTACCTACCTACCTAAGTAAGGGAATGCATAGGTACCTATGCACGTTGCGACCCACTAAGCGACAGTGAAACATTGCCTACAAGGGCACGGCTTTGTGGCTTGCCTACTAAACCGTCGTGTAACTCCGTAGTCCCAGATCATCAACAACTTCCTTCGACGTGGCCAACTTACCGTCGCGATGAAGATTCCTCTTTAAGTTCTTGTTAGTTCATCTGAACGTGACGTTATCGTCTTAGTTGACAGCATAGTATTGGGAGTTTTCTCAACCCTATGCTCTACTCAGTTTTCGATTCACTTCAGACCATAATCCATCACAGCCACAACTAGATATAAGATCAGGATATTATATAAGAGCCATGGATTTCATTTATGCAATTCCTCAAGTGAGAACAACTCTACCCAAGGAGCACGTAGAAGTGTAAGTTTATATAACTCTCTGTGACACAGTAGAACACAGTCTTTGCACTGTATTGATCAGCATCTGACCATACCTAGCCTCCCCGCCTGGCGCGTTATGCTAAAGCATTATGCTATCCCTATCCTAAATCCGAGCCACTACATATACCTATGAGAAGGGACCTCTTTTCTAAAGGCGCCCTGTAGCACTGTTCTATATTCTGCTTAGAAATAACGGTTAACCATTACGACGGAACCGATTCAACGGAACGAGGTCGAGCTTGGCTACTGGGTCTATTATCCCATATATCGCTTTGTCAAGCACACAGTTTGAGGTGACCAGCGGATTTAGTTGGTCCACTATGGACCCTGTTGATAAGTCTACCCCAGATATTGAATTTCGGAAACCAAAGACTAGGCAGCGAATTCATAAGAAACCGCCGGCACTTGCTGTCCCCGATATCAACGATGATGCCACTGAACGTAAACGAGTCCTTAACGTTTTAGCACAGCGCCGATACCGTGAGTAATTGAGGCTTTGTCATAAATGAAAAAAAAACCCCCCCAAAAAACCTCAAACTCTAATTTTATCTCAGGCGAGCGTAAAAGGCAAGAAAAGGGTCGTGGTAGGGCTGAAAATGCTACCTCGAGTCCCCAGCCTAATAATACTCAGGACATTGAGTCCGGTTCTTCCGCTCCAGTATCTGAAGCTCCGGTTCTGGAGAATGAACCTTCATTTCCGGCGTATTTAAACCTTCCACCGCCTCCCGATTCTGCATCCGCAAGCCTAGGTTTCGACTCTAATGCTGTCCCGCGGACAAGATGGCCCAGTGCGTCGTTTGGGTTAACAGGAGCCGCCCTTCTCCCGGGAGTGGAAGAGTCTTATCCCAACATTGAGAATCCAGACTGGTCGACTCTGCAAGTTGGAGCATCGGTGACAGATGAAGAAGTCACTGCGCTTGACTCTCTTAACAATTTGAATCCCGGCCCTCCTTTCAACTCTTCATCTACCACTCCTTCAACATCCGACAACTCTGAGACTACAGACATCACATTTCCCGATTCGTACTACCTCCCAGTCCACGAGCTAGTACTCTTCAGAGGGCTTAATCGCATCGCTAATGTATGTACAAAAACACCTCGTGCTTGATCCCTTAGTCTTCCAGTTCTGTATGATACAGCGATTTCTCTGGAGTGGGACTTGGAAACTCCGACTAACATGTTTCTATGCACGCAGAGATTGCGATGTAACACGACAACAATATGGCAGCTCGACGCGAATTCGCCTTTCAATGATGGAACACACACAGCACTAACAGCTCAAAAATTACCCCCAGCGTGGAGGCCAACATTGTCGCAGTTGACCGTACCACATCATCCTGTTATCGACTTGCTTCCATGGCCAAAAGTCCGGGATCGCATCATCATGCTTCTCGGCTTGCCTGACGAATCTCGTCCACCAGCTGCTTCTGGTTCTTGTAAGTGGTCACTGGAACCCTTAATTTCCCATTTTGTCTATTTCAGAACTACAAGACATTTGTAATGACCATCATTACATTACGTACAAGTGTTGTGTACACTCCAGAGACATCTAAATATCACGGCGAAAGGGCGATGACTAACTGAATATTAAGTAATGATGGTCCACTTAGCCTACGATCTCGAGGATGGTGCTGAAGGTGCTCGCATCTGGGGCGATGACCCCTGTGAGCCGACCTCGTGGGAAGTTGGGCAAGTGCTTTTCGAGCGGTGGTGGTTTATCTTTGACAGACAGGTCATAGACCAGAGTAACTACTGGCGGAAGTTACGCGGTGCTGCGACTTTATCCGCGAAAAGCTAAGTGATAGCTTCATAATTAGCTTTTGTATCACTATCATGCGGAATTATTCAACTCAACTGTGCTTCAAACCCCCCTCAGTGAATATATATAGACATATATTTCCCGAAGATTTGTTGTCTTTATCCAAGGTCCTTTCCCAGGGGATTAATGTATTATCAAGATATTAAACTGACGGGCTTATAGAATAATTGCCCCTATGCTTAAACATGAGAGGCAACTAACGTATATTTATCAATTGAAATAGCGGTCAGTCATCCTAAAATGAGCACTCAACCAGGATTATTATTCCAGCCGAACCTTCAACCCACGACGGGGCAGCCCGAAAAGAAAAGTATCAATATCAGTCTTTCCAGTCGCCGGATGTCACACGGCAGCAGCTGTTTGTAATCCACCAGCTGCCTTGGACCTGTCAAGACCTGACGCGCGCTGGCAAGCCACCATGGCAGTTTTTGGTTTAGCGGAATAAGTGATTACTGGATTACCTAGGTCAAATGGTAAACATGTTCATCCCTAGATTCCTGGGTATAAGTAAAAGGCCCGCGGAAAGGAAACTTAAACCGTTAAGGACCTTTAGACCCAAAGAGAATTATTAGCTGAATAGAACATATTCCTGTTCCAAGCCCTTGAGTAAAGCCCTTGTCACACCGAATTCCTTCTCGTAGCTCATACAGCCGCTGATTTTCGCTCTTCCTTCTCCTTGAATATAGTTACCAGGGCTTCGTAGGATGGTCAAACAAGATAGTCATCAGCCATCAAGTCATCACAAACAACATGATCTCCACCCTTAACGAAAACCCCAACCCCACATACCTTCCACTGTCCATAATTCATCATAGCGAGAAACAGCCAAGCAATCTTATGCACAGATTCGACTATCGCAAAAGGTTTGGTTATTTCCTGCAGAGGTTGATGCGAATGCGGAGAAACGCTGCCAAGCTGCACAAACGAAGCATAGCGGATAGTATTTCACGAAACTTGATGATTAACGTTACACGATATATGCACGATGATTCAAACTTGCATGTTAACATTTAGCTACGTCACGAAGTTTTGCTCTCATACAATCATATTTCCTCCGATCATGGGTCAGTGATAAGAAATTCATTCCTCAAATTTTGAAGTACCCCTCACAAGATCACGAGCGAGTATATTACTGGACTTAGATATTCGTCATTATCTCTGGCAGGAACCCTATGTTTGAGATAGGCCCTGAATATTCGTTACTGGGCGAATATCTCTGAGAATCACCTTGTAAGCTGATCTTGGCTATATCTAGTAGGCCCTTTGTCATACGGCTAACATTTGAGGCTTGTAATATTTTCTGACAACAAGCTGAAGATGGCGACGACTAATAAATTTTCCAATCCTGATATACCAGCCGGCGACTGTTTGCGGTTTTACGCAGACTGTCTAATAATCAAGCCTCTACAGGCAGTCTTCTGCCTCCCGTGCGTGTGCTGTGCAATGGCACATAAGAATCACGAGGAGGAACGCGAAATAAAAGTCTTAGAGGAGAGGGGAAAGATGGATCGGGAGAAAACAGAAGGCACTATAGAAGGCCAACCCTCCCAGCAACCTGACATGACGATGCTCCCCGATGCTTCGAAGCCTAGAGATCAGTGGCCGGCCGAATGGCACTCAGGATACGACCATCACGCCGACCAAGTGAAAAGGGGGGCAAAGAGCGACGATGCTGCGAAAACGGACGCGGGAGGTGAGGGAGATAAGACCATCAAAGACAAACTTGCGGATGGAGTGTTGAAAATTGCTACTGCTGGATGAAGCAAAGCGGATGGTCAGTTGGAGAGATCTTGAGATCGAGGACTGATGCTTTCTCACGCTTGCCCTTTTGGTCCCCTAGTAATCGAGGCAGTGAAGTACTGATAGTCGAAGTCGCGTACTTCACAAATGACGCTTAAAGCCCGCCCTGCCCCTTGCCGTCCACTGTGTTCTAGTACCGTCTCGAATTCTTGGCAATATTTAAGGCTCTGTCATCTGAATGACGTAACAAGATATTTCGATCTCTTCTTGGGGAAGTAATTTGCGACATTCAGGAGGTGAGGACTGGCCGATTTCGGTTACAACTCAATGATGCTGGCACTGCTCGAAATTAAACCCAAACAATTTCCATGGCGATAATAAGTGAGGTAGGGGATTTATATTCTCCGATGTCGAGTGTATCATCTCAGAAATATGTTTAGTTGACAACGTCCTCAAAGGTGTCACGAAATATGAAGTTAGGTTAACAAGATAAGGCGTGAATAGTCGAAGCAATATATAGTCAACGTTCTTAGCTTGATTAGGCGAATGGTCATCCTGCGAAACTGAGTGATAAAGTAGACTTAAGAAATAGTAGGAATCTAGGACGAGGCCGCAGGAGACTTCAAAATTAGAGCCTATACTGGATCATTCACTAGCCAGTAATTAACTATATCTCTGGTTGTCACTACTGCACTTCTCTGAAGCGTATCATTACTCAGCATGCCACTGAAATAATTGAAAATGAATTATTGGTACCGGAGATGTTTGTCTTGGAGGATCTGAGGACTAAGGTCAGCTGAAGTATCATCCTGTCTACGATATAATACTTCCTCGTCTCAAGGAGTCAAGGTAAGATTGTCGTATTTACGGATTGTTCATGGAGACCATGAAACGTCTTTAACTTGTGTAGTTCAAGAAGAGACGACCGTTCACAGCAAACTTGACCAGTAGGTAAGTAGTCTCGTAGGGAGAGCGTGAATAATCCCCACCACTCTTTGAATGGGTTGACAGTATGAACGAATCATAGGTATTCGTTATTTAAATGTTCCCAAAAATATGGATACCCACGAGAAAAGGCTTCGTGAAGGCAGCTCCCCTGCGATGCCCCACAAGTCATATACATATACCTACCTAGTTTTGCGCGAGTTGAATAGCCTGGGGAATACTTACTTTGACGGGTCTGCCATGAGGGGCCCCTCAAGTAATCCTAGTAAGCAAGCAACAGGGCATACTTATTAGTTATATGCGCGGTGTATGTATCTAGAGCTAACCTGTTCCTGTCTTCAACATTATACGCAAAGCAACTAGGCACTTAAACAATCTGCATAGATAGACAAAGTCGAAGGGGCTCATTCATGAAGCTTCTGTGGGAGACAATACCAATTCGAGGGGTAAATTCGACTCGCCTAGAGAGCGGGCTGTAGGGTGATTGTGATGTAATTACTGTAGGTAGGTAGTTATGTATGTTTAAGAGGACGCGCTAAGGACTGCTGACATGATGATCCTTCCGAAGCACTAAAAGTGAATGAAGGCAGAAATCAAGGGTTCATCGCTGCTTTACAAGCACTGTGCTGTTGATTACTTACAGTACTGCAATGAATTTGAGGGTGGACGTAGGCCAATCGGCGCCAGCCGGCCGAGCCATCCCCCTGTGCCTGCCCAGGTGCCATTTGCCTGCCTGCAGCATTAGGTACCTAGTGTAGAAGGATTTTAAGAGGTGCTAGAGGTAGTAGGTATCTATTCGGAACTGCCGGGTACAGGTAGCGTACTTCTGACCTCTACTGTGTACCTAGCATGCAGCTGCTGCAATATAGTGACCGTAATATAATGGAGGGGCAATTGAGGGGTAAAGAAGTTATTACATCCTTTTCGACATTGACCCAGGAACCAGGAATCGGCTGGCGGAAGACTGGGGCATTCTTGGTAGGTAGATAGCTACAATATTAAAATATTAATCAAATGGACGACCAGATGCGTATACTGAGGTACCGAGTAGTTGGGTAGGTACCTACATGTATGGTCGGATTGCGTAAACTCAAATGTATTGTCAGTTTCTTGATCTGGCTATGATAAGGGGACAGGTATGTACACTGTTTTTAGCCCGACAAACATACAGTAAGTCAGATGGCACGCTAACACAAATGGTGCACCCGTTCTCCTGCAGGGCACTGGAGAGGGCAATGCGGGATCGGTGAGATCCAAGGATGAGCGTCCGAATGGCTACTGTAAGAGAACTTTGAAGGCATTGGGGACTTTCTACGGCATAATAACGGTAGCTTCCGTCCCGCTGGCCAATGGTCGAAGCTCCATGGTCGGAGTTGTGGAACGCCCACCTACCGCCGCCCGCCGCCGCCGCTTTCTCTGCCCTCTTCCACTAATACGCTAACTGCTGACTTTAGCTACTTTACCGTCTACAATAAACAAGTCTCTGACTTCTCCTTCACCTCTTTCTCTTGTTTTGTCCTTATTCCCGCCTTTGTGTCTCCCCTTCTATTTTCCTTTCCCTTATTCCACGATCACAGTGTGCTGGGTGTGCCAGTAGTCGTGCGCTTCAAATTTTGGACACAGTGGGAGCAGCCGGCTCGACCACGATCTCGGGAGGTGTATCTGCGGCCCTCTTTTCTTTTTCTCATGCACACAACTGCTTGGTGAGAATCTTTCCTGTTTTCTCTATCTTTCCCTCTGCCTCCCCGATGCCTGACAATTTGTCGCAAAGCCCGCTCCTGGGCGTTGATGTGCAGTTACACCCGACGGCGCATATGGCGAATGCCTTATGGCGGCCTACAGATCTAAGAGCAAACTCACTAACTACTTCATTGTTCTCAAGTTGGTTCCTTCTCGCCATATCCTGACCTTTTGCGGATCCCACGACCCTCGGCTTCGACCGTATACCAGTATCCGACGCCAAAATGCATATCAACGACATGATTGCAGATGCTGAAAGGACCGGCGAGCCGTCGTTTTCTTTCGAGTACTTTCCTCCCAAGACGGCCCAGGGTGTCCAAAACCTTTACGATCGAATGGAGCGCATGTACGATTTCGGCCCTAAATTCGTCGACATAACATGGGGAGCCGGCGGGCGGATTGCTGAGCTTACCTGTGATATGGTATTGCAGGCTCAAACATTTTTAGGCCTCGAGACTTGCATGCACTTAACTTGCACCGACATGGGCGAGGAAAAAGTCAATGATGCGCTGCAAAGGGCGTACAGGGCTGGCTGTACCAATATCCTGGCGCTTCGTGGAGACCCTCCAAGAGAGAAGGAGAAATGGGAAGCTACTGACGGCGGCTTTCAGTACGCCAGAGACCTCGTAGCTCATATCCGCAAGAAGTATGGGAATCACTTCTCCATTGGTGTTGCTGGTTATCCGGAGGGCTGTGACGATAACAAAGACGAGGAGTCCTTGCTCGACCATTTGAAGGAGAAGGTTGATATGGGTGGCACCTTCATTGTTACGCAGATGTTCTACGACGCCGACAACTTTGTGCGATGGGTGGGAAAAGTGCGGGAGAGGGGAATTACCGTTCCCATTATTCCAGGTATTATGCCTATTGCCACTTATGCTAGCTTTATTCGGCGCGCAAATCATATGAACTGCAAGATCCCCGAAAAGTGGATGGCTGCCTTGGACCCCATCAAGAACGATGACTCGGCTGTTAGAGAGGTCGGAAAGGTCCTCGTGGCGGAGCTGTGCCGCCAAATCATGTCTGCGGGCATCGCCCACCTTCACTTTTACACTATGAACCTGGCACAGGCCACCCGCATGGTTCTTGAGGAGCTAGATTGGTTACCCTCTTCACAGCGCCCTCGGCAGCAACCGCTTCCCTGGAAACAATCGCTCGGTTTCGGTCGTCGTGAAGAAGATGTTCGCCCCATATTCTGGAGGAATCGTAACAAGTCCTATATTTCTAGGACACAGGAATGGGACGAGTTTCCCAACGGCAGGTGGGGTGATTCCCGCTCACCCGCTTTCGGTGAACTCGATGCATATGGAATTGGTCTAACGGGATCGAATGAGTCTAACCGGAAGAAATGGGGCGAACCTCAATCTATTAGTGATATCGCAAGTCTCTTTATCCGCTATCTAGAGAAGGACTTGGACTCCTTGCCATGGAGCGAAGCACCACTTTCAGGCGAAGCCGTTTCGATCAAGGATGACCTTATCAACCTGAACAGACGTGGATTTATTACCATTAATTCCCAGCCCGCTATCAATGGGGTCAAGTCAACACATCCGATCTATGGGTGGGGGCCTCCAAATGGATTCGTCTACCAGAAGGCGTACTTGGAGCTTTTTGTGCACCCCGAATTATATGGCGAGGTGATTCGCCGGATCGAGAGTCGGGAGATTCTTTCCTACTACGCCGTAAACCAAGTGGGAACTTTCGCGACGAATGCACCATCAGAAGGGCCAAACGCTGTTACCTGGGGCGTCTTCCCAGGTAAGGAGATTGTACAACCCACTATTGTTGAGAGTGTGAGTTTCCTTGCTTGGAAGGATGAGGCCTATCGGCTCGGAAATGATTGGGCGCGTTGCCATGACGCGAACAGTCCCAGCCGTGCCCTAATTGAGGGAATCATGAATGAGTGGTATTTGATCAACATTGGTATGCATTAATTCCTCGTAACGTATGATAAAAATCACTATTCTAACAACGTTTTAGTGAATAACGACTTCAATGATACGAAGACTGTATTCGAACTGTTTGACGGGCTGGAAGTTAAAGACCTTAACACTCCAGCATCCGTCTCAGCTCCGCATATTAACGGAACCAATGGCCATAAGGAGGCGGTCGGCGTTGCGGCATCGAATTAAATTTTATAACGATTGAATGATTTGGCGCAATTTAGGTTAGAGATTTTCAACAAGCATACGGATTGGCGATATTGGCCAAAAGGGGTTCAACTGATTCAACAAGCATGTACTAGAGGCGTTTGGTTTTTCAACAAAAGGTTTCGAGACAGTTAGGCTCATCAACTGGCTGGAGACAATGTCCTCGAGGCCTAGAGGAACAGGTAAATAGGGCTGCATCTATATCTCAACGATACCCCGGGACTTGAATTTGAGGAATGGATGGATTCGCGCGCGAGGTGGGCAAAAGGTGGTGAAGCGGCAGACCTCAACCGTCTGTTTCGTAAGGACACAAAGTCAAACCGCCAGGCACTTATCTGTCTTTCTGCCATAGGTCGAGAAGTGCGTACGAGTTTTATACTCATCGCTCTACATAATCGGTTAAATACAAGACAGTTCTTTGGCGGCACTTATATGCTGCTGCGCATATCAACGATGATCACTTAGTTGTCCCGCCATTGGATTACTCGGTATCGATTACTCGGTATCAATAAGCAGCAATATCTTGAATCCCCATCTCTAGAGTTTAATAATGTATGGCATCTCACTTAGTATACTTACACTGAACTTGCCCTTGATTGCTTTTTTCAAGGGATAAGAACCACTAGACGCAGTGGCGGCTGCCTAGACGGTGGAAACCAACCGGGTTACCGAGGATCTTCCGCCTCAGCTCTCCGCAATCCCGCGCTTGGCGTCTCCAACCTAAATACATCATCATCATCATCATCATCATCATCATCTGTAGGGATTTGATACCACTATAGAATCTATATCTCAGTTGTCATCTATCTTTTTCCCACGGTATCATCCTCGCTCATTACCTAGATAATAGTTACACTGACAAGTTGTCCTTTGCCGGCTATCGCTAGTTTATAGGAAATACCTATTGCTAGTGCGCTATTGTTTTATCACTCGACTTACTATCATTTGCTCATTACCTTACATTCGTGCCACGGTCCGTCTTGTTATATTACGTAGGAATCCCGTATGAGTTCTCGGATCACACAGCTCGCACGCCAATTTTCAAGACCTCGACCCAATCTCGGCTACATACCCGCCACTGTGAGCCCACGATCTACTGCCGGGTTTGTTTCGAGAATCATGGCTTCCGCTCCGGCCGTGACGGAGGGGAGAGGAAGTCGCACGATTCATACCGCTGCTTGTCTGATTATCGGTGATGAAGTTCTCGGTGGCAAGGTTGGTTGTGTTCCCTGTTCTTGTGGTCACTGAATGATATACTCACTTCATCTACAGACCGTTGATGTAAGATAGCAAGCCACATGTGTTCTTGGATGAGAATTGACGCCAGAGTCATAGACGAATTCAGCTTTCATGGCTAAATGGTGCTTCTCTCTCGGTATGGTAAGACAAGATATATGCGGCGTGTGCTTAATGATCACGGCGAAACTGAGGTCCGGTCTGACTTTATGTGCCCTTCGTAGAATTTGAAAAGAGTTGAGACGATTGAAGATGATGAAGACGAGATCATCGAAGCTGTACAGAGAATGAGTAATCGATACGATTTCGTGGTTACCAGGTACGACCTTATTCTCAAGTGCCCTGGCAAGCGAAGTATCAAATTAATGCATAAATCTGTAGTGGAGGTATAGGTCCAACGTAAGTAGCTCCTTCGCCTTCTCAAACTCATCACACTAGGCTCACTCGCTACGGATCAGGCATGACGATATCACCTACCAATCGATAGCCAAGGCGTTTGGGTTGCCCTTGAAACTCCATACTGAGGCCTACGAGCGGATGAGGCGACTCAGCAAGCCGAACAAGTCGCAACCCAACTTCAGCTGGGATGTTGATTCACCGGCCAAGACTGCGCGACTACGAATGGTTGAGTTGCCCATTGACGAGTCTCGCGATTTGAATAAGCAGGTTCTGTTTCCTCGTGATGAGCTGTGGGTGCCCGTCTCTGTCGTCAATGAGAATGTCCATATTCTTCCAGGTGTCCCAAAATTATGTAAGTTACACCTCACGATCAATATCAGAGAAGCCGCTTATCGGATATAGTTGAAAGTTTGCTGGAAGGCATCAAGCCTTTCATCGTTGACCGACTTGTGGATCCCGAGGGCAAAGGAATATGCCGAATCCTTGTCTCGACACCTTTACCCGAGAGTGCAGTCGCCGACTACTTGACAGGACTTGCCGCGAAAGTGGCCCCAAAAGGAATCAAAATTGGCAGTTATCCTCGATGGGGGAAGAAGAACAACTCTGTCACTCTTGTTGGTCGCGATAGGGACTATTTGGAGAGCCTGGTGCCGGAAGTACTCGCTAATGTTGAAGGGAAACGGATTGCTGTTGAAGGCGAGGATGATGAACCTGAGTAACTGTAGTCTCACTAAAACCACATTTGCATGATCTTATACTTGTGTAAGCGTGCTGTGTAGGCGGGGCAACTTGTCATTGGCTGTCACGTACGATATCTCTTCATATGGAGCTATAGCTGATCTCTAGTAGTGGTTCACAACCGTGCAGAGTTTATCGGCTTGCGCCTGCAACATCTTGTTGGCAAAAATGAAAAGTGATATTTATTCGACACCGGACACACCGGCCAGCCTTCTACGCACAGCCGCGCCCACCGTTAATAAGTATCACGGCGCTCGAATGGTTGCGTGGTTCAAGCCGAACCCCTGACGCCTCCGAGATAATGAGTTCGCACCAAGCGGCGTTCGCCAAGCGTTCGCAGCGCACTACACTACCACCCACCATGTCATATCGCATGTGGCCTCCATCCCATGTTTTTACACTAATCAAGAAGGTCCACAGCTTGCGTTGCATTGGCATGCACGAAGAAACGTTGACGTTTATCCAAAAAGTCTATATTTATACCTCGGTGCCTATTGTTGCTGTTGGTAGCCGAATCACGTGTCCTTTTTCGGCCCCCGTCGCGTTCTCCGACTTTCGAGCGGACGCAACGTTCCAAAGTTCTGGAAACCCTAGCGAACGAGACAATACAGAGAATCGTTCGAGAAGAAAGCCCGAATTAAGAACGGGCCCACCCCCAATGTCTACGATATGTCGTGTAGCCACGCTATCCAGGGACTTATATTAGTATAGATGTATGGGTAGGTATAAACTTTGCCACGATTGGTTCTTTACTTCGTTGAGTGGGTAGGTCCGTGATTCAGGGGCATTTCGCCTGTCAAGCCTGTACGTGTACACTACGCCAGGTGACTCTTGTATTCATAATAACATACTTGTTGTCTGCTAAACGAATTTGCCGGTTCTGCACATTGCACTACTATTCTAATTGTCGGTTGGCTGCCGAAAGAGTAGGTAGGTCGGTAATTCGACAATTGGACGGGGGCGAGCTTGGACTAATCAGGTAGCTTCCAGGTAGGCGAGGAAATGAGGCTCATTTCGTTCAACATGCAATTGTCACGATAGCTACCCACCTAATGGGGCCGACCATTTTTTTTGCCGGAGAGTTAACCTTGCAGCACGACCTGATTGATCAAGACAGACTTGAAGCGGTGTTGTATTTTCTATACACCGAATCATAATTGACGATTTTGCCCCATCCTATTCGTCTACGAACTGAGCGTGGCCAATAACTACTTAGCAAGTATCACAATACTCCGTACAAAGACGGCATTTCCGGCCGGTAGTTCTTGCATGACTCTATATCTGTGGACGGTCTTGTGGTATGCGTGACTGTAGCACCTTGAATCTGGAGGGCACAATTGTTGTCAGTACTTTCGGGATTAAGCTTTAGATACGTTCTTGGGTAGTCAATGTGTACTATACCCGCCTAAAGGTATGTGTAGCGTTGTAGTGCTAGCTGTCGCTCATAGCTCCAGTAGGTGGCAGTTGAACGAAGGATTTTAAGTTGGAACGACGCATCCCCTCATGGTATAGCTAAATTGTACCCAATTTATGGCTGTGATAACTACTATCGCTGGGTAGTATTGATGGAGATGTCACTGCGCATGCATGATGTGTTGCCAGGTTCTGCGACTTAGCAACTAAAAACAACAAAGTCTGTTCGCTCTACCGCCCAAAAGAGAGAAAGAGAGAGAGAAGGAATTGGCCAGGAATCTTGAGCAATAATGAGAGATAGGGGTATTATGGGGGTAGTTATTAGGTAATATGATCCCTTCAACCATGAAGGGAGTTGGTGGACTCAAGTAGATAACTATCCAGTCCCATGCAAATAAGATAGGCATAGGATTCATTGCACATGTGTGCTTGTCGTTGCGGATTCCGAATACACACACACATAAGTACTTAAATAGGAGGTAGGCGCACCAGGCCATAGCATCTCATTGGACATTTAGGCCTAAGCCCGTTGAAGGCAGTCAGCTTTACCGTAGCACTCTGCGGCTATTTTTACGTTAGGCTGGTCACAGTTGTTCTCGAAGGATTCTTATGGGTTAGGAGTCATCAAGTGGAATGCCCAAGAGGTATTTGTAGGTACCCCAGATATTTTAGATGAGCTCTTAGTATAACCGGCTTGGTAATACCTTACCTGTGGCCGACTTAGTACAGGCACTCAAAGCAATCCCAAATACACTACAGTACAAGTACAGTAGCACCGTACTCCTTGCTCTAAAATAGGTAGCATAGATGGGGAAAGCTGGTTGCCATATCTGCCTTAGTGTTGCTGGTTGCGCTCAATTTGTGCTGCCATCTCTAATCAGAGAAAACAGATCAGCGCCGCCTAGGGCGCCAACGCTCCCGCCCCCTTTAACTGTATCCTCGATACGTCAAGATACATGTAGTAGGCAATAAGGCACCTAGGTACCTGTTATCGCCAAAGACGGTACCCGAAGTGGTACAAACACGCCCATAAGACTCCCAGGTACCTACTTAATAAAGTAGGGAGGCTCTTAGGCTTTACAGTTAGGCTGTTACTCCCTGCTGTCTTTTAAAGTTTTGTTACCCTTATCCTTTGACGATAACTGTTTTCGCCCATTCATCAGCTAACGTATGTACCTACCTACTGGCAGCAGGTAGTGCACCATCCACCGCACTAGCACGCTATCTACGGCGCCATTCTTCTTTCGGAACTCTATTTTCCTGCTCCTTTCTCCTGGTCTTCTTTCCTCTCCTAACTTTGTTATTCCCCCTTCTTGATTCCCCGACAGTGCGCGATAACCTGATTTAAGTCCCCTACCTTTTCAATAGTTGTGTTCTTTGTGCAACAACGCAACAACGGCAAGTTTCTCGATTCAGGGGACCTTTCATCATCCTGGCCGACCAAGTCTCCGAGCTCGAGAGCCACAGCCAGGAGTATACCCACTTATACTAACCTAGTATACTTTTACTACCCGGTTGTATCCTTGGTATCCTGGACTTACCTACCTAACTTGGTCTACACTCTATCCACGCCAACACTAATTGATCCCTGAACCAGCGCCATCCAGCGGTCCAAGCCTGGGAAAGCCTGGGACGAGTTAACAACAACAAAACCACCGTTCTTGCTCTTCCTATCGAGCCTCGTTCTCTGCAACGCAACGCCTCGCCTCGCCTTGCCTCGCCTCACGTCGATGCGCATCGTCCTCCACTCGACCGACGCACGTCTCTTTGCCTCCTGAACCTGTGCTTGTGCTCTGCTATTCTGTTGCACCAAGGTAGCCGCCGTCGTCTACATCTCTCAGACCGAATATCCGTCGTCGAGATCCTGGCTGGAAGAATTCTTTGTCCGGTCCACAATGGCGTCCAAGGTATGTCAAGCATCGCTCGCCGCGGATCAATTGGCAGCTCTTGGTCTGTCCGGGCCATGTTCCTCGCTGACTGCGTGCCGATTTAGTTTCTGCGAGAGTACAAGGTGGTTGTCGTCGGTGGAGGAGGTGTCGGTAAATCCTGCTTGACGATTCAGATGACGCAGGACCATTTCATCGACGAATATGATCCGACCATCGAGGGTACGTTACAATCACCCAATTGCACCCGTCCCGCTCGCTGGCTTCCTGCTCCGATCTAACACTTGCGCTATTATAGACTCGTATCGAAAGCAATGCATCATCGATGACGAGCTAGCCCTCCTCGACGTTCTCGACACGGCTGGCCAGGAAGAGTATGCTGCGATGAGAGAACAGTACATGGTCAACGGAGAGGGATTTATGCTCGTGTTCTCGATAACTTCCCAAGAGTCTCTCGACGAGATCCACGCCCTGCATAGACAGATTCTGAGGGTGAAGGGCAAGCAGGAGGGTGACCACTTCCCCGTTGTCTTAGTTGGCAACAAATGCGATCTTGAACACGAACGCGTGGTCACAAGAGAGAGTAATTACGAGTGCCCCCTTGCCGTGGTACACTAGTTAGACTGACAAACTTCGCAGAGGCTGAGAGGAGTGCGGCTGAATTCCGATGCCCATACATCGAAACCTCCGCCAAGTCACGTATCAACGTAGAGGCCGCCTTTTTCGATGTTGTGCGTGAGATCCGGAGCTACGACCGCAACCTCGGTGGCGTCTCAGCAAACAATGGTCGGGGTAGCGGTGTTAACGGACCGGATAAGATGGAAATGACCGATGGCGAGGCAGAGGCGGGCTGCTGCTCGAAATGCGTCATCCTATAGTGGCCTAACCTACCGAGGACCTAAAGCTACCTTAACCATTACGAGACGGGCGTCTACATGGGCGTCGGGCATGTGTCACTTCTACCTCGATCCACTACGATGGATATCTTTGGCGGCTTGAACGACGTTATATAGGCCTATGTCGGCATGCCCCTGCATGATATAAAAGGAGTCGGACGGATTTTCTGCCAGGTTTTTATGGAATGAGCAACCACCAGCATCCGGCGGAAAAAATGAGCTAGTGATGGTTAAGCGATCATGGATCGTTAGGGGGTTATACCATTGTCAGCATTGCCGCCACCGAGATCGGCACTTCAACCTAGGACGGGCAACAGAATGTTTCGTTGGGAGCTGCTCCAGCTGACAAAGAGATCAAAACGAGATGATGGATATCTCCCATCCGGTCTTTTCATACCTTTTGTAATGTTCTTTACTTATTTACGTTGCAGTCTTCTTTTGTTTCAGTCATAGATTCAATTCAACGGCCAATGGGTGGTATTCAAGTCATTTTGGCTCTCTGCTCCCTTCGTCTATGAGATTTCTGCTCTCTGATATGCACCAATCGAACCTGGATCAAACTGAGCATCCGGCACGGTCAATATCAGCGGTTCGTTCTCACGTGACCCAATCAACCCCAGATTACGGTGAGTTGATTGACATCCTATTGGTAAAAGCTTCGTAGCACAAGCTTGTGTGGTGGTACTCAACTATAGACTTAGCACTTATGCGCAGCAAGGGCAAATGAAGGACTTGAAACGGTGGAACCTTGTTTACCAGGCCAGTTACTGGCTTTGTCCTGGCAGATGTGATGTATTCCAAACAGCGCTCTTGTCCGTTCAGACTGTTTAGGCTCAAAGAGCTTATTCTGTACCGCTGGTCATGTCGCTGTTACAATATTGTTGTTGAATCAACTACTTTTGAGTTTAGTTTCACAAGAAACTTTCTCGACCCACAAGGGAACCTTTGCCCTAACATTGTTTACTTGTGCATGGCGTGCCTGGGCTTCGTGGTCTCCGATGCGGCGACGCACCCAACAATCGATGCTCCATCGTGGGAGAACGCCAGGCTCCTATTGCAACTAGACGGGTAAGGAACCAGGTAGGCAAGAAGTCATCTCTTTAGTTAGCACCAAAATATCAGTTTAGCGCTACAGTATAAACATAAACTCTCCACAGCCGTCTCAATGTTAAGTAAGGAGTGCATGTGTCTTAGGCAGGCCATAACTGCCGATCCAGTGGCAATACATATAATCGCTATTATTTAACGTTTAAACTTAACTATTTTATTGAGCTCAGTAGCTACAAGCTCTTATATCGCATGTCAAGTTTTATGATATATCTTGAGTTGTATTTAGTTGCTATGTTGTTAAGCAATGGTCCCTTAGTTCAATATTTCCTCCAAAACCTATTAGATTTATAAAATACTCCAGGTAGCGAACATCTATTCACTTAGACGGGGCAATTCGTATTACATATTAGCCCACAGAAAAAGAGAGAGAAAATACTGTCCAGTTCATTATATTTTTCCGGCCTCGACTCTAGCTACGCAACAAGTTTTGTTCACCATGGAAAGTTATAATAATTATCACCTAACATGTCCGAAAAGTACCTATACATCTGTGTGCCTTTTAGAGTACTTGAAATGATGAAGTTCTGTTATTAGCTCAGCTACTAGCTTTAAGCTGCGGTAGATATGGTACATCTTAAACAGCTCCCTTGATGGAGATTCGGAATCGAAGGCAGTCTAGAAGGAGAGGCTGCTCAACGTTCTACTCCCCTTTGAAGCGGCCTACCTAGGTAGCTAATCAAACCCACGAGATCTTCAATACATTATGTAAGGATTGTGCTTGGATAACTATCCAACGATTCTCCTCGAGTGACTCCACATACAGCATTTCTCAACCAAAATCTCACCAAACATCATGCATCAAGCACTAGACTGTTAGAGCTAGTCTTGGTGGTCTTGTTGTAAAACATGCCTTGTTCCAAGCATCCGAGGGCAGTGCAGAAGACAGGGCCATCTTCACACCATGCTTTGCTCTCCTCTTGTTTGGTGTCCCGAGCCGTGGCATGGACAATGAAAGCCTCATGGCCATGGTCAAAGGCCTGCCCAATGAGGCAATCGTACGGGGGCTTTCACCCACATCCAGATTCCTTAGTGAGCTGCATCGTCAGTTCAACAAGATCTTTACCTTAGACGACTCCACGATTATCAGCTGGTATGAAACCAAGGGAACCACCACAATCGAGGTACGTTTATTCCATTTTGGCAATTGTCTATGGCTCTTTCTGAACGTTGACTTGACCTAGTATTCCGAGCAAACAGGTTCATTTCAAAAAACGAACAAGTTCCGCATGTTAGTTGAACGTATGTCTGCCACGTACGCAGGCCCCGACGAGAAGAACTACGATCAGCTATCAATCGATGCAGATCACTCCGACATTGTAAAGTTTGACAATCCGTCAAATCCCTACTATGTGGTGGTTGCAGAACGGCTTCGTAAGCTGGTGGCTCTCAGTCCGGAAGTCCTTGCAGAACGCCTGGCAGAGCGCCAAAGGCGTAACACATCTTGAACATTTGGCTTATAGTGTATGGACTTCACTGATTCAGGTTCATACAGGCCTATCAGAGAGAGAGACAGTACATCCAACTACTCCATACTCCGGAATATACTACTTTCCGCAAATATGAGGTCGCTGAACCCGCGTCCAATACATTCGGCTGGTTCTTAGACAAACCTGAGTTCGTGTCATGGAAAAGTGGCGAAGATCCGTCGCTTCTTTGGATACCTGGCTCTGCCAGCCAGGGCAAGACTATCATTGCCAAATTTCTTCTCGGCCATCTTGAAAGCATAATTGCCAAAGCCAAAATCAAATGCACGATCGTTATCTACTTCTTTTTTTACGAGCAGGACGATGCATTTCGAACTATTAGAGCAGCTCTGCAAGCTCTCATATGCCAACTGCTGTGCGCAAGAGATGCAGAAACCTTTGCTGCCATTTCTGAAAAGGTTGAGCTCAGCGGCTCGGAGATTGACGAGGTGAGACTTTGGGACGTTCTGGAACGGCTTCTCACGGCCCCCATGCTGAAGAGGGTATTTTGCGTCATCGACGGCCTCGACGAATTTCCGGACCACAAGCTGCGGAAAGAGTTCATCGCATTCCTATGAAGGCTGACAGCACAGTCAGAGGCGAACAGGTTATTGCCCGTCCTCAAGACTCTGATTGTTAGCAGGTCCGCGATAGACATTGATCGCCTACTCAACAACTCACCCACTATCAGCCTCGTGGCGCATCCCCACGAATTGCGAACTTTTGTTCTCCACGAGCTTGCTTTTCTTCGAGACCAACTGGACGATAGGTAACACGCCACGGCCGTCAAAACGCTGATCGGTCGCACCGAATAGACCTTCTTGTGGATCTCTCTAGTAGCAAGGCGGCTTAAGGCGGCTGCAATGCTGACTATGGCTGAGATCAACGCCATCTCGGTTCAACACAACTCTGAATCAATAGCGTCCATCTCCAAGTACCGTCTTCATCTCGACAAGAACAAAAACCGCCTCGCCGGGGCCATCAGTGTCATCGTCAATATCAGCGATGACAGCAAGGTTCACCTAACACACCAGTCGGCTAAGGAGTTCCTATTGAATAGTTACCGTCTGACCGATGCCGAGTTCTGCCGCGGCCTAGAACCGAATCTTTACCTGGCCGAGGTCTGCATGCTTTTCTTCTTGTTTCCCGGCTCGGAAACCGACCCGACCCATGAAGGCCACATGGGATTCCTCCGGTACGCTGCGTGGAACTGGTACCGCCACATTGAGAAGGAGCTGGATGGCATAAGCAGGCTCGACGAGCTTATCTGCCGCGTCACGGAACCTAAATCGCTGGCCTGCCTCCGCCGGGCGAGGGTGACCGGCCTCGTAGCCAGTCTTGAAAATGCCGAGGGGGTCTGGGACATCGCGATGGGAGCCAATATCAACTGGCTCGGAGATTTCAAGGGCGTCACAACCAAACTGACGAGCGTCAAACAAATAGCCGATATTTCCAAAAGGGGCGAAGCAGGCTACGGCCCCTTTCTCGCCCTCGTGCAGCGCGCGAAAGTTAAGTTCACCGACAACGCCGTCTACGAGATGGTCCGGCTATTCGACCAGCCCATGGTGCGCGTGTATCATGACTCTCATGGATCCTTACCAAAGACACAAGCGCTGTACATCGCTGCGGTCCGAATCAAAAACGAGCACGCACTTCCCGTGCTTCGGTATCTGTTGGAGATGTTACAGGGAACTGATGACCCGAAATTATTAGTCGACAGGCGCTTTGCACAATTTCTGATCCGATACACCGCTGAGTGGACTTACCAGAACCTATTCCAGTGACGGGTACCATCGGCGCTATCCGTCGTGGCCATTATACATGCAAATTCTGCAATGGTTCACATGCTATTGGAGTCGAGGGCTGTGGACGTCAACAAGGCAGACAAGGAAAGACGAACGGCAATTTTTGGAAAGCTGGAACCACATGATCTACATAATTGTGTTACTGTTGCGGGCTGGAGCACGGCTCGATGTTGTCGACCATTATGGGAACACCCCGCTGACATTAGCTTGGCATAGAAAAGAGGACTGTCAAAACCAGGTGGCTGGGATACAGCCGATCCACATGCAGTAAAAGTATATATTGGGCGTATGCCCTGCAGTGTATAAAATAGAACTTAAACTTCTAAATAATTTAACAGGATTACTAATACTACTTTTAATAGGTTATAAGCCCAGGTGCTTATTTTAACGCATTCTTATTTATTAAAGATTATTTTATACTATTATTTTAAATATTAATTAATTTTTAACTTTAAATAATAATGCGTATTAAAATTTTTTTAAATATATTTATTTTATATAAATTTTATATTAATTAACAAATAAACTCTTTTTTAAAAATATAAAAACTTAAAAAAAAATAATTAAAAATTTTATTAAAAAAAAATAAACTTATAAATTTTTTATTTTAAATTAACAGCTAAAATTATTTTTATATTAGCTATTTAAATTTTTAATTTTAATTTTTTTTTTAATAACTTTTAATTATTAAAATTAAAAACATTAATTATTATTAAGTATTACTAAGTAATTAAAAATGTTTATAAATATTTAATATTATTTTTATAAAAAATATAAAATTTTTATTTTTATTATAATTTAATTTTTAAACATTAAAGTTTTTTTTTATTTTATTAAAAAGTTATTAAATTTATTAAAGTATTTAAATATTA
>MU376051.1:0-24258 GCA_022495235.1 Xylaria curta | reverse complement strand
ATTATATAATATTTTAACTATATTTTAAAACTGGTTATATTATAAAATAATATATTATATAATACATTAATTATATTAAAAAGTTTATTATACTATAAAAAAAATGTATTATATAATATATTAATTATACTTGCTATTTATAGTATTTTAATTATACTTAAAAATTAGCTACACTATGCATTATATAACATATTAATTATACTTGCTATATTATAAATAGTTTTTATTTTATATGCATTATATAATTTATATATATTATTTTAAACTTTTTAGCTAACCGTTTTTAACTACTGCTTAATAATTTTATATTGTACAGCTGCTTTTTATAACAAATTTGCGTACATATTTTTAATTTTTTAAACTTTAAGATTTTTGTTTATAGTTTATAGCTTTTTTTTTTTTTTATTTTTTTGTATACTGCTTTATTTTTCTGTGCATTTTTTTTTTGCTTAGTTTTTATTAATACTTTTACGTACACACATTTTTGCTTGCAAACATTTTAACTTTAAAATTATTATAGCTTTATTTGTTAGCGTAAGTTTTTATTTTTATATATTGTACTTTTATTTTTATATTTTAATTTAGTTAGAACTGTACGTTTTGCTAAATATTTTATATACTGCTTGCACTTTTTTATTTATTATATTTGCTTATATACTTTGTTAATAAATATTTACTATGTATACTTTTTTAATTATTTTTATATTTTTTGTTTTATATAATTTATAGCTTTTTTTTTTAAACACTTTTTATTTTTGTATGCATATACAAGTTTTTTTTGTTGCTAATTATAAACCTAAGCATATATTACTTTTGCTTTTATATTTTTACTAATAACATTTTTAGTTATTTTATACATATTTATTATGTTATTTATTATTGTAAGCTTTATATACACTTTTTTTTTAGCATATTATAATATTTTTTTTTATTTTTTTTATATATATTAAAGTTTAACTATTAATTATATATAATAAACGAACTTTTTTAGCTTTATTTATATTTAAAACTTGCTAAACTTAATTAAAATTATTAGTTATAATATTTATTAATATAACGTATTAAAAAACAATTTTAAAGCTTTTTATATATAATGTATTAATTAAGCTTAAAAAACTTTGCTTAATACTACAGCTAAAAAGTATAAATTTTATAAACTTGTTATATACTAAAATTATATATTTATTTTTATGTTTGTATTAAAGTATTAAGTGTATGCAGCTATTATATATTGTATAAAACAATTTACAAAAAATAATTTAAAATAATATAAAACATGCTAAAACAAAATTATTTAAAGCAAACTTATAGTTTTTTTAAAGTATATATAATATATTAAAAAGCTAACATTTAATGCTTTGTTAGCTTATATAAACTATATATAGCTAGATTGTATTAATATTTGCTATTTTATATATAATAATAATAACAATTATAGCAATAATAGCAGCAATAATAATAACAACAGGCTTTGTTGCTATATTAATTGTACATGTTATAACAATAATAAATATGCTTGTATATAGCGCTAGTTGCATAATTTTATTATAGGCGGTATATTAAGCAAAATTTTTATAACTTAAATATACAAAACTTTTTAGGGCTAATAATTAGTTGTTGTTATAAACAACAAGTTTTTAAATAATAATAATAATTTAAACAATTTAAAAAGTAAAAAAAATAATAGTAAGTTATTTTATGTATGCTATAAAAAAAACATTAATAACTAAAGTTTTATAAATATTAAAAACAGTTCGGCTAAAAATAATAAAAGCATTTTAAAAAATAAAAAAACTAATAATAATATAGCGGACGAAAATTTTGGAAATTTATATATTAACTAAAGCGCTAAAAAAATAAAAATATTTTTAAACAAAAAGTTCAAAAAAAAAAAGTCAAAAAAAAAATAAAACAGCTTTAATAACTAAAAAGTTTTTGTTATAATAATATAGCGTACAAAAAACTAAAAATAAAAGTTATAAACTATAAAACAATTAAATATATAATAAAAATTAAACATTTGTATTAAGTTTTTATTATAACGTACAAATTATAAAACTTTGCATTAAATTTTTATTATAATATATATAATACTAAGCTTTATAATAAATTTTTATAATAGCATATATAATATTAAGCTTTATAATAAATTTTTATAATAGCGTACACTTAATACAATAGTTTTTTTAATTAATGCTACATAATCTGTGTACAATAATTGCTTAATATAACTTTTGTACATAAATTTGTTCTGTTAGCGTACAAGTTATTCATAATTTCTTTTAGATGGTAGCTAAGTGTCCGCTACTTGTGTGCTAAAATCCCTGGAGCCGCTAACTCAAAATATCAATAATGACCGGTCGCGACATTTCGTCCACCATAGCCCACTAGTCTTAAGCCAAGACTCGAATGTTTTCCACCCTTGATCAATCGTTCGTGGTCATGATGGGATATCATGTAAAAAAGTGGGATTGCGACGAATCTCATTGAGTCGGATCATTCAACAGCGGAAAAGGGATGTGGTCTCGCGACTCGCCGCTATTCGTATCACATAGTTTCGACACTACATCGTAGAAAGTCACGTATTGAGAAGCTAGACTTCGTTCAGGTAGCTCTTGGTCCTCAGTCGCACTGAAGTTATTGCTATTTCCTACCTCGTATTTGCCAATGCCGTGTTTTCCGTAGCGTGCGCTACCTGTGCATTTCTCGGACATGTCCAACGATTGCTATCCTTTGGGAGAAAGTGACCCCCACTTCGGGTTCTGGAACCTGATCGTTAGTGGAGGTCGTAGACCACAAACTTTGTCGCTGAACAAGTCACCACGGTGTAAGCGCAGGGTGTAGTAGATGCGAAACGCTTTTGTCGTCTATTTGCCAAGATGTATTAAGTAAGACGAAAAGTAGATTGTGTTGCTGAGCTTATGTGATTACTTAGGGTGGCTCGAGGTGCCCTTATATCTGCAGTTGGTGTCAGAGAGCGCCTACACATGTAGCAAGGTACATGGCAGTGGGCGGGGTACAGGAAACGTCCACAAACGCGACACAGAGTTAACTTGATCAAGCCGGGGAAAAGATAACATTCGATTTTTGAATCATCGCTCCCTTCATATGTATTAGTACTATGTCATTGCATTATCTGATCCTACAAGAGGACATTTGTTTTACTGAGTGGATCACTATGCGTAACAACTATTCTATCGGGAGTAAGAATAGGACCCCACCAGGTACACGCGCTAGGCCGCTTGGAACTAGGTAGGCAGCTCACGAACCTAGTAGCTGGCTCGTGCACTGGAGTTTTTGGTGTGAAAATGTCAACGGAAAGTTTGGTAGCTGTAGAAGGCCATGGAGGGGTAACTCGCCGGGGATACCCCGCAGCAGGACCCCTCATTTGGTCATAGACCCATGTTGAACCCTTCATATCCATGATCAATAGGCCTCGTGGCCCAATGGCAAGGCGTCTGACTACGAGACAGAGTCAATCAAGCAACGATTGACTCTTCAAGATAATCAGGAGATTCTGGGTTCGACCCCCAGCGAGGTCATCGAATTCCTTTTTTCTTTGGTTTGTATAGAGTTTATAAAGTGAATCTGTTTTGTTAGATTTTACCGAGTTTATCTGATGCTCGCGCAATCTGTTGGATTCCAAGCTTATCAATCACTACTGTCATGATCGCGTTGTGTATTTGTCTGATTTTTTCATGCTATCTGTTAGGTGATATTCCTACACGGGATTGACGAGGCGATAAAAAGTAATGATACAGCATGCAATGGTAGGTCTTGGATTCGTGTATTAGTATTTGTTTTCATCGCCTCGATTGATACAATCAAGCACCACCTGTACCCCAGCTGAAGCAACTCCCCGAGGTACAGGTAAGATCGAACCAAGACATAACCACCGCCTCCTGGTTCTGGATATTATGTGACACGCCCCCGGCACTATAAGCCTCAAACCAATCCTTATTGCCATATGTGTACTTGGTCCAGTTACTGACAGGCGTGTTGGCTGTCGTGGTGGTGGGCGTCTGGCTATAGCCCAAGACAGCATTCCATTCTTTGACCTCTTCCCCAAAGTTCGTGTAATTCAGCGTCTCGTCCACTGTGCCGTGAAATATCTGCATCTTAGGCCGCCAACCGCTGTATCCGGGATAGGCTGCCTTGACCAATGCCGCCCACTCCGCTGGCGTGTGGGTGATTTTCCCCGTCGCACACGCGTCGCTCCAAACACCGTACCCATTCCCGGCGAAACAGCCGAAGGGAACACCTGCAAATGCAGAGCCGGCCGCAAAGACGTCCGGGTATGCCCCGATCAGAGTGCTTGTCATCATCGCGCCCGATGAAACACCCGTGACGAATACACGTTTGGGATCGCCCTTGTATTTGTTCAGTGTCCAGCGAACCATACTGACTATCCCCAAGCTGTCGCCACCCGCATTATGCGCCAAGGTGGCATTCGACGACACGTCCCAACACTTATCAGCAGTGTTAGGACTATCGGGATATATGACTATGAAGCCATACTTCGACGCCATAGTCGCGTACTGCGATCCGGCGTAGCATGCGTTTGCATCACCGTGGCACCAGTGCGGGTTGACTAAGATCGGGGGATTGGCCGCAAGTTTGTCTGGCACGTAGATGTAAAATCCCACGTTTCTCGGGTTTGCACCAAAATTTTCAGTGACTTTGGTCAGCGCGGCCCCATTCGCCCCGCCGACGATGCCGGTCGCTAACAGTACCCAAGATGCCCACCGCATATTGATTCTCTCTTGCTAATATGCAACAAAATGGTAGAGCCAAGCAATGACTTCGATATTCGTATTTGCATGACCTAGATGGAGGCGGTATTTATACTCGTCAAAGACGGACAGTCGCTCAGCGACTCCGTCACTTTCATGATCCGTTGCGGACTGGTGTGTTGTTCGGAGACGGAGACTAGTGCTCCGTCACCATTCTGGGCTACGATCGGTAGAGCCACTCCGTCTGAAGATGCGCTAAGGTTCTAGATCGAGAGTATGATATCTGACTGTTACAGGGAAATAATGAAAGAGGCGCCAATCGACCTGACACCTGTATTTATTGTGCGTGATATGGCAACTCTGAGAGTTACCTCTCTCTCAGGTGCTTAATCTAAGTTGGTGCTATTCCAGGGACTAGCCAATTGAAACTTGGTCACTTTCCTAATCCAGTATTCGGCTAGTATGTCTTACAATCTGAGAGTATAAGATAATCTAATAGCGGCAAGCCTTCAGCTTCCTAGCCTTGTACAAAGCGCAGTACCTACTCGTTTGGAAGGTATACATTATAATCTTGTCCTGTAAATTCATCATGTACTAGCTCTGGTTCCATTCCATCGACATCATACTCATCCAGGGCGGCATCACATTCGAGCACAGCGTCCTTGGGCTTAACACTCTCAAAGGCCGCCCCCCAGATCTCGTCCACGGCAGTCAACTCGCTGTTTCTTAGCTGTAGCTTTTGTACCTTGAAGGCCAGCACAGTGGGGCCCTCGTCCTCCCAGTCGATCTTCAGAGTCCGCTTCCGGGACCGCTTGCCCATCGGCCCCACCGACACGCCGGCGGCATCGATGCCGAGGCTGGCTTCGTTCTCCCGGTCCTGGACGTCAACGGACTTGAAGACCACGCCCGAGGCCTCTACGACGCCGGTGATGAGAAACGCGCATTGGTCACTGCCGTTCTTGATCACGTCCATGATACTTTTCTGCGCTCGTAACCCGGCAAGGAAGGCCGGTGGTGGCGTAAATACGTTAACGGTCATGCTCTCAATCTCGTAGCGCTCTGAGACATCAGCGCCTGAGGTCCGCGAGACATTACCGCCCAGGCCGAAGAAGTCAAGAATCTTGAAGAATAGTCCGTACTTGGAGGACTTGGCACTGCCCTTTTCGATATTGTAGTTCCTGAGAGTCTTGGGAGGCGGCAAGGCGGCGCCGTCGTCCCCTAGTGGCAACGGCGGTACGGCTTTCTCGGGATCAAAAAGCACTACATCAGGCTGAGACACTCGGTAAATGACGTTGCCGAGCTTGACGAAAGGCGAGTAGTTGACCTTCTCGTCTGGGACGAGGAAAAATGAGGGCGGCGCCTTCACACGCGACATGCTTACGTTCCAGTACGTATGCTTTGCGTCATTGATGAAAGAAGAAGCTGAGGTCTAGCGATGCCGCGTCTCACAACGCGGCTGTACTTAATATGTGGCTGAGCGGGGAAGCTGATCTAGACAATCACGCATTTGCTGACGGTCCTTGGAAGTGATGCGGGGTCTAGGATTTATATGCATTCTGCAGGGGAAATATGCGAAATCCTTCTATGTATCATCACAGCTCACCATAAACCAGACCATTCTCAATCATCTCGGCAATATCATCGGTAGACTTGCCGAGGGACCATGGTGCTAGGTATGCATACTTATCTGTGTCCATACACATGAGCCTCAAGGCGATTCGCATCCCCTGAAACGACAATAGTTGATTCCATCGCAGTGGATCGAGATCAAGTTTTCGTTGGGCAAATTCGAGTACGTTGGCGGCAATCGCAGCGACGATGGGGGCGGCAAAGGAGGTGCCAGAGATCCAGACCTCCTTTCCCTGCCACTCGGACGGGATGTCGACGCCAAGGGTCGCGATCCGGTTACTAGCGTCCGCCTTGACGTTAAAATGTCCGTCTGTTCCATTTCCCTTCACCGCATGCACACATAGCACGCCTTTTTGTGAGGCGGGGAATGCGCGTGGATAGTTGTATCCCCAGTTCCCGGCGGCGGCAATGACGATTCTCCCAGCGCTCTTTTTCGGGTTGATGGCTTCTTCGAGGGCCGCCTTGATCGCCGGGATCTCGCTTTTGAAGCCAAGAGATAACGAGATAATATGTATGTTCTCCTTTACAGCCCACCTTATCGCCTTCATGTGGTCAATTGCTGATCATCCAAGTATGGGATACTCTTACCTCGGCAATATTCTCTATATTTTGGGGGCCAAATGTCTTATCGTTAGACACCTTAGACACGAATATGTGCGCCGTTTGGCTTGCTTGTAGGACTAGGCGAACTAAGTGGGTACCGTGACCACAGATATCGTGATAGTTATCTGGTTCATCATCGACCCAGCTTCTTCCACTGATCCTGGCCAGTTCTCCTTTGACTAACGGGTCTGACTTGTTAACACCGGTGTCGATCAAGGCAATCTTGATAGTTGAAGTCGCTGAGGTACGTCGTATACGTGGGAGGAATTTATTGTTGAATCTTCTCAGCTCTTCCCAGTAGGTAGCAGCATATTTAGCCTCTCTGAAGGAGAAAGGTTAGATTATAAAAATTCAAGCGCGGTCTGTACTCACCCTGGAGGCTGGCTATCTTCCATATCGTCAAACAACACACATTCATCCTCTTCCGTTTGGAATATTGTCGGGCGAGCTTCGCTTTGAACCGTATCTGGGGAGTGCTCGACATCGTTGAGCCACGCGTTCATCTCAGGGCTTTCCCTGACTATCGACGTTCGTCTGAGAACTGAAAGATCTGTGACCGGGCGGTCAGAAAATTCAAGCTCTTTATTTGGCTGGGGATCAACCCGGCCTATAGTTGTTGCTCTGGTGTATTGGGTTTGGTCAGATGACTTTGAAAAAGTGGTAGAGTCTGACGGTTTAGTATATTCTGAGCTACTCGTCTGGTAGGTCGAGGGTTGTAGCAAGGGGCGGGCTTTGTTGGACGTGATACGAGACCCGGAGTATGCAAATGAGAGACTCTTGTATCTTTCGGGGTGTTCTCGGTGATATGTTGGTTGCTTGAGCTGCTTGAGCTGCTTACGCTGTGGCGGTGGCATCAGCTTCATAACAATGTTATCCCGAATGTACTTGCGATCCCATTCACACCAATCGGTCACAGGGACATCAATATCTTTTGCCTCTCTTTTCAGTTTGCGCTCCTTGTGGAAATTGAGACAAGCTCGGATGGCATCTCCGTAAAATAGCTCATATTTTGCCTTATCGTAAAGGCCGAGCAATAGTGTGGATAAGTTCTTCTTGGGCGTTTCCTTCAAACGCTTGTCAATCCACTCGTCAAGATCTTGCCCCAGATCGATCTCGAGCAAGAGCTTCCCGAATAGAATCAGGTGCGGGGTCTTGACCAACTTGGCTGCCAATCTCTCCCAGTCCCTGGATTCGGGACCGTCGGAAAAGCACGACACATATGGCCCGTAAGGCAGTTCGTCGTCACCCTTCTTCTCGCCTAGAAAATACAAGTCTTTGGTAGTCCATCCCTCGCCAACCCATCCAGAGCCCAGTAGCCGAGATAGAGCGACTGCAATGTGTATGGCAAGGGCTCTCTTCTGATTAGGATTGAATCGTAGCTGTTGTTCGTCGAGATTCATATTCGAAACGTCGAACCTTTTGAATGCACCGTCAAAGATCATCTGGCGGAGACAAATGCTAGGTGAGTCTCCACCGTGGCGGCAGCCTTCCTCAACTTGCGAGAGATTTTTTATTTCATTTCCAATCACATGAATTCCGAGACCTTCGTTTTCTAATTGGGAGTATTCAATTACCTCGCACAAGTTTGACTCTGTGACAGTACGAGGACGAATCGCCAAGTTTCTAGGTAGTCAGCTTCGGTCCTGACACTAGGTACTAATAAGACTCACTCGCATATGCCACACCTGGCTTCTTGCCACTCAGAGTGGTCGGGGCATACAGATATCAAGAGATCTAGAAATGCTTCCGGTGGGTTTCCGTGTTTGGATGGAAGGTACAGCATCAATTTGTGCGGTGTCCCACACGTTCCCAGGTGCTCGAACACCGTACGGAATGTTGTAGTAGCATAGTCGCGAACACGAGCGTCTTGATTGTTAACATTGGTAGCTGGTAGTACATCCTCAACAGGTAACTGAGGCACTGGGATTGTGTCAAGGATGTGATTTAGCTCTCGTACAACTTGCAAGTCGTCATATAAGGTGCTCTCGGAGGGTAATTTGAAGGCCGGACCAAGGTGGCCCTTGATCAAGTTTACCATTAAGCGAGAGCTTTCTAAGTGTTCAAGAAGGGATGAAAGCCTCTGATAGTGGGGATTGGCTTTCTTTCCTTCGGTCAAGGGCTGAAATAAATGCCCAAAATGGCCGAATCCCACTTGAGCTTTTCCATCAACGTTGACTAGCGCTCCGAGTAGCACGATGAAGTTACTTAGTGCTGCTTGAAGATCGCTAAACCCATCAAAGTTCACATCGAACGAGGGCTCTGGTCTGACAAATACTCTAGTAAGCTCGAACTCGAAACTATCCCTTGCATTCCACACCGTGATTGCGTCGCCGTTCAGCTGGTCGAATTCTTCGTTCGTAACGGGTAGGGTGAATATCAAGTAGCCGCGGAGGGCCGTGATAATGCCCCATTCTAAACTGTCACTGAGCGACATTCCACACCGTTTGACTTCTTTTCAACTGACCCGAACCTCCTTTAATAAACCCCGAAACCCCGCACATGTAAGCGCTGACTGGCTGGTATGCAACCACGTGACCCAGATGCGATTTACCAGCTGCAAGCCTCCGAAATCTTCGAAATCCCAAGTAGTATCAATCAAACACAGGCATCACATAGTGGCTCATCTATTAAGCATCGTTAATTTTGACATCTATCTTTATGATAATCAGCTAACTTCAGATAATTCATGTATAGGTAGCAGCGGTCCGTTGTAGGACGGCATCAACCACTCTCGCCATTATGTCTTTAGAAGATGAGATATCTCTTTCAGCACAAAGGTGCTGGGAACCCTTTGCTGAAATTTCAGCGCAGCTAGAGCATGAACGCAGTTCCAAATATCTGGTCCAGGAGTACCAACAGCGTTTTGAGGCATGGATAGTTTTCCTCGGAGTCCTCGCCGACGGCAGACTTAGTTTAGATCACCGTTTAAGAAATGGTCCTGAGGTCAAGAGCTTGATTCTACAGCAACTGCAAGTACTCAACCGGAACCTGAAGGCTGGTAAGCTCTCACGAACTCTTTATCATTATTAACTAATCAAAGACAGCAAGCAAACTTGCCAAAGAAATGCAGCAAGACGAGCATACCAACGATGAGAGCCTTCGAATATCTTCCACTATGAAAGCGACTTTTTGTGGTATCGAAAGCGCTCTAGATCGTCTACATAGACTCGGTGTGGCCATCCGCCAAGCGTCAGCAGGACAGCTTATGTCACGAATTAAGCCGCTGGCCGATGACAAACGTGTTAGTTCTTTTGAGATCCTCGCATATTCCGTGATCTCGACTTTATATCCAGGCGCAAACTCTCAACTCTTAGAGCATGTCAGTGCTTCATTGGCGCTCAAGTATCAGGTCTTCCTTTATCGTCAGGGTCGAGAGAGGCGATATCGCGTGTTTCCTTCGCAGCTTGTTATGCCACATCTGAGATCGGCGAATCGTCAAGAGTCCCAAACCGACCTAGATAATCCTCCCGGTCCCAAGCTAGATAGACGAGGGGCTAAAGGAGGACAAGTTCAATCATCAATCATTTCATCTACCTTTGACGCACGGGAATTCAATAAGCAAGTTTTCGAGACGCAGACGGCGCCGGAGACTCCCTTACCGCCCACGATGTCCATAAGGACAGGGTCTGTCAATTACCCTCCCCCGCAGGCGGTTAGCGATGATGCCAAGTACGCCAAATGCGAATGGTGTCTTGAAAACCATCCGGCAAGCATGTTCAAGACGCCATCAGAATGGAGGTATGCAGTCATCTCTACGTAAGATTTGCTAGCTAACAGTTCCCAGACGGCATGTGCAGAAGGATTGGACTCCCTACGTTTGTATATCCGAGCAGTGCGCGAACATCACACCCGTCCCAAGCTTTGCCAGGTCCTCTGAGTGGGAGAGGCACATGCAGGTACAGCATGGGGATGACTGGCCGCGTACGATATATAAGCCACTAACTTGGATCTGCGACCTCGACCACCCAGTCACAAACGAAACAGAGACCCCTCGATTTGCCAGTGACACAGAATTAGCCAAACACATTATGAAATCCCATGAGGGGATCGATTCGGACGAGATACAGATAATGGCTCGCCACAATACTGTTGTACTCAATCGGCCCGCTGATGTCTGCCCATTCTGCTGTTATACTATCGAGGCTGAAGCTAAGACCAAGAATGCAACAACAGACACGTCTGAGGTGCAAAAGACGCAGCCCGATATTAAAACCGTCGTGAGAGTCTTATACTATCTCTACAATATACACGATGAACCCGAGGAGTCAGGAGATCACTCTTCGAAGCCACCCCGAACAAGACAAATAGATTTTCATGTCGCAGGTCACTTAAACACCTTCACTATGCTTATGATTCGTATGATTTCCGTACCTGAAAGTGGAGAGGACGTTGAGAACGAGGAGTCCGTCGTTTTTTCCGAATCCAGTACCGTTGGCGACGATAAATCCGACTACCAAAATTGGGAATCGTCCGATGATGAAGATATTTTATCCAAGATGCCACCGGACCTTGGCGATAATCGGCCTTCAGAAGCCCGCGGTAGTGTCCAATCGTACCGACCTACAGAAGAATATGTGCATGTCCCCGCGAGACCAAGACCAGTAAGACTCGAGGAAGCATCTGACGATGAAGAAGAAGAAAACCGCGGCGCCCTCGAGCAGCATCCAATACTACTACCTGCAGAGGACTATCCTAATCCTGAGAGACGATTTGTAGTCATACCATCCGATAACGGGGCCGATGATAAATAGCTCAAGCCCGAAACATTACGTCCTAACGACGAGGTCGACAATCAAACGCCGAAGCACCCCTTTTCGTTGGAAAAAAGGGTTTATTCTAGAAAAGCTTCAATAATATCTATTCTTTCATAAAGCTTCACAGAAAATCGTGCTCGCTAGCTGTTAGCACTCAACCCTACAAGGTGGAGAACTAGTAACATAGCTAGAAAGAGTTTTTACCTGATTACTTTGCTTTTTGGAAAAGGCTGCGGGAAATCAAGAGACTCCTAAGAAATAGAAGTACCGCTACCAAGCGGCAGGTGCTCAACTATGTTATGGTGATGATATATCTTCTACCTTCAGCGTCGATATTAGCGCCCCTGTCTAGAAGCATCTGCAAGACCTTCTCGTGGCTTTCATACGAGGTGGCCTGCGGTGCGTTCCCGTAGTGCCCTCCGCATCGACCTCGGCGCCCCTGTCCAGCAGCGCCTGCACCGCCGTATCGAGCCAAAAAATGCAGCATAGTAAAGACGAGTTGAAGCTTCCGCTTATCCTTTCAAATCAAAGGCTTGTCTAGATGGTACAATTGGTAGCAAGCCGTGTATGTTTCATTACAATCAAAGAAATCTGCCGTTAAGCTATCGATTTTTATATCACAGTCCTTAACTGAGCTAGCATGGTCTAGTATTTAAATATCTTCTAGCTTTATCGCTGAGTTATAGTTAATGCTTAAAAGATAATTTTGATGTTTTAAAATGATCTTTAGATATTATTCTCCAGGGCCCCCTTCCCACCTGCTATGGTCATGGATGTACACATGTATACCTGGAATGGTGGCTTGTGGCTGTTTGTCTATGAATCGAGAGTGGTAGGTCCACGGGTATGCACATGTACTTCAAATAGCAGTTTAATATGATTGAATTCTATCTTAACGCGTAACAAAAGCGAGCGAGTGTAATATAAATGAACTAATGAACGAGTGTAGGGCCACAATAGGATCCGCCTTCTGTCAAGACTCAACCCTGGCGAGCCTTATGCCTGACTTTCCTCCATTCTAGCAGCTGCAGCCGCATGAAGCACAGCCCTTTCCCTCGCCGCAAGGCATGTAATCATGACATTGCTCATCAACAGAGCACTGGTACCAGTCGCCTGTGCCCCCAATAGCAGTCCAGCACCAATGTCCTTGTGCTAGGTCGTCGCCGCACCTCTTCCAGCAGTAGCCTAGCAACAGTTTCAAATTAGCCGCCTATTCTCTCTTCCGATAAAAGAGTCCAAGTTTAGATATGTACCTTTGGAGCATCCTGTCGCTTGGCCAAGCCAACATGCCCTCTTGCTGAGTGAATCTCCATCGGAAGGACCAGCGCGACCCAGCGGGTGCTCAATGCATGTACGGTAGTCGGTCGCGTTTGCACCTTCGGGTACGAGCATTACGTTGTCGATATGACCACACTCGGCGATCTTGGCGTTGAGTTCTGCGTTTACCGCTACTGCTGCCAAAGCGGAGTTGGCCGTAGCACCCAGGAGGATGAGAAGAGAGGTGATATTGAACTTCATTGTGATATAATGACTGGATTATGGCGCTTTTGGTTAAATTGTTTGCTTGTTATATCTGTCGAGGGATGGATGTCTTGTGAACCTTCATCTGAGGAAAGGAAGCGGAAGCTGTGGGCTTTATAGACGAATTTTCGTGTTGCTCAGTTTTACGCCGAATCTATTTATTCACCTATCTTGCTAGAAGATGGAATCCTCTTCAGTACAGCCTCAGAGCTGACCGAGATGTTAGTTTAACATAGGTACGATGGATTATTGCAAGGTATCGTGAATCGGTGTTTCGGTGATACGCCGGATAAGACAAACTCTGGGCTTAGAGGTACGAAGGATAATAATCAACGCAACATCTAACTAATTACTACGTTGAGGAACAAAAACGACCTAAGCAGGTATGTTAGCAATACGCCGTAATATTTACGTTGAGCTCTCGTGATAATGGAGATTTTATTGAACCACATCTTACCTAATAAACACTCCGAGGGGCGACGGAGCTAAAGATCACCTCGATTATATCCGTGCGCGCTTGTAAACGCCCGTATGCGCTGCCCAGCTACTGTTTCGTACGGCGTTCCGAGTCCAACTAACTAGCGGCAGCATAATCTGTGTACTTATAAATGATATAATCCCTAAAAGCGTTTTGCCCGAAAACCACGTGATCGTACTCTTAACTATTTTAGCATGTTAGGTTGAAGTCTGGCCACTTGCCCTGTCCGTTAGGCTCCTTTGCCTAGTCCCACAGGTTTCTGCCCTTGAATTCGCGCTCGCGGAGGTCCTTCCACTGCACGCTTTCGTACCGTTGTCATATTACGATCTGCTTGAATCCGGTGGCCTAGTCGCACCCTTCATACGCTTCGCTAAAAAGTACGTGACGGAGCTTGTAGCATATACGGGGTGGTCAAGGGTGAGTTCCTCCTTCGCGGGGCACTCGCATCCTTCGCGTGTGCCGGAGCCCGCGGTTCTGCTAGCAAGGGCCGAATAAATCCTTACAGTACCCCTTGGTCGGGGTTTAACTGCTTTAGCTAAGCAACGAACCATTTGTTATTCTTTTTAAAAGTAAGAGCACATACTCCCAAATCTTCGCTCGCCAAGCGCTAGCTCGAGAAGCGCGCGCGGGCCTAACCCGGGGCGAGCCTTTTCCGTAGGACCAAAAAATAATTGCGTACGCCTACGTCGCTTTAAGTTTCTAAAATACTAAAAGCACGCGCTTTTATATGCGCGTTAATCTAGTCCTAATGCTACTTTTTTAGATTTATGCCTCTGCAACGGGCCTTTGCAAGCACCCGAGCATACTTTTTACGAGCCGCGCTAAGCTGGCTCTCCGGTGCAAGGGCTACACGCTTTTTAAGCGCCTTTATAATGTTATATATAGAAAGCTCGCGGTCCGGGTATAATAACTAGAGCACCGCACGTGCCAACGAAAAAAGCGGCGGGTCGATAGACTGCCGGGTCCAGTTATAAAGCGCGTTGTAGCTATTCGATCGGCTCGTCCACTCCGCGGCAAACCTAGGTAGTCCTTGCGGGCGTCCTCTAGCAAGGACGTAATCTCCGCGCGCGTAGCTATAATGGAAGCCTCTGGCTCGTCTCCTTCACGGCCGGCAGCTCGCGATAGAAGCTACCGATCTACTGGTCAACTGCGTATGCGATCGCTAACGGGCATATAGCTTATCCGCTCGCTATGCTACTTTTATTATTATATCGTCAGTTTTAGAGAGCACCCTAGCCGACTTAAGAGTACGGCGTACGACTTTTGAGAACACGTGGATCGACTGGTATACATAGCTGTGCGCTATAGCGCGGTTTAAAGGTTTGGCAAGCTACGCAAAAGTGAACATGCCGCTTTTATAGAACGCTTATACGCACTCGACCGGCTTGCTACAAGCCCCTATAGCCCAAAGGATGGCCGAGTGCGAGAATATACGCCGTATGCTCGAATACGAAGCTTAGTACTTTGCTTAAAAAGATATTTTGGACCCCTGTAAGCCTCCGTTATAGTTATAAGCCCGGTTTGCACTTCTTGGGCTAGCTACGAAGCTATGTTTTCGTATATCTATTCGTACAAGTGTATGAGCCCTCTAGTTTGCCTCGTGAGCTCTATATATACAGTTTGTCATCACGTGAATAGAATTCACGTGATCCACTCCTTTATGACATAATACTCTTCCTACAAGAAACCTTTGCATTAGTGGTGGCGCTATGGTCTACAGCTAAGACTAAAAGGCAGTTAGAAAAGTTAGAATTGGTAGGACAACCGCGCCGCCACAATGAGCCAGTAGAGACTATTGTACCGAATGTTTTATTTTGTAGGAATTGTTACTTAGTACCAAGGTTCTCTACTTTTTGCGACATGAAATGCTATTCGAATGCCTAGAAACATTGACTGCGAGTGTGGGATACCGAATGGTTATACGGAAAACGCCATGAGACGGCTAAAGCACGCTCTGAGATTGGACAAGGTACTTGAATTGGAAGCCATGTTATCAAAAGAAGGTGAGCGGTGGGGGGCCAGGCCGCGCCCTCGTATCCCACCCGCGTTCTAACGTAAGTCCTTCACTTTAATGCTATTATATAAACACGTTTACCTAGTCGAGTACCCTATGTATGCCAAAAACCAACCTGGTAACCAGCGTTGATGATGATGTGTTCAACGAAACGGCTAAAGATAAGAGGGACATCTCCACTCCACATTAGTGCCTGTCACTACCAGACGCATCGCCTTCACACGCATCTATTAGGGCATCCGCGCCAGCCAGTCAACAGCGTGAGGTAGTTTCTCGCGACGAGTGTGTGGCTATTCACGTGCAAGACTTCGTACCGACCCTCAAACGGATAGGGCTATTTGAAGCAATTCTTAGCTATTCTGGATTCGAGGTCATTAGTTCTACAGTAACTCATGTATCCGTTTCTTGAGAATTGTCCCTTCCACACTTGAACTTCCTTTCCAATTGCCCGCTTAACACGACTCGGCAGTTGAATGCGCTTTGCCGAGTGCCGACAATGCTAGATGAACCTAGGAGCCTTACTCTCTTCCTCGATTACAATCGTGGCCATGCCCTCAATACTTGGTCTTAGAATTACCGAGTACCGATCAACCGACAACCGAAAGGTCAGAGAGGAATATAAAGAGCGCCTGGTTCTGGCTCAACACTTGTTACGATCACACAAATCTCTCACCTTTCCAAGCATAGATACCAAGATGGCATCAAAGCCTACATTCCACGTCCCGTCTGGCGAAACCGCCCATGTCTCGATCATCGAAACGGGCATGCGCATGAAGGACATCACGTTCGGCTTTCTGCTTGCTCCACCAGTGGCAGGTCTTGATACAATCACCATTCCAGGATGGTCTTTCTTGATCCAGAGTTCGAATGGTGAAAAGGCCTTGTTCGATCTCTGCTTCAACCCTGATCGCCATACTTATCCTCCTGGCACATGGGATTTTATCAAGGCGGCTGGGTCTGAGATAACCGGCACCAAACACGTTGCGGATGTCCTCAAGATTAACAACGTTGACCCTGCGGAAATAAGTAGTGTGATATGGAGGTAAGCACTTCAGTCTTGCAAGTCCCTACTCTTTTCATATTGACGATGACAGTCATCACCACTGGGACCATATTGGTGACCCAACAACATTTCCAATAACGACTGAAGTGGTCGTTGGGCCAGGATTTAAGCAGGCTTTCCTCCCTGGTTATCCAACTCAAAAAGACTCTTACATAGAGGAAAGATTCTTTGAGTAATCCCCCCTTCAATCCTACCAGCGCGAAACTCATTTGTCTGCAACTAACAACGCTCCGGTCAGAGGCCGAACCCTACGAGAAATCGATTTCTCAACATCATCGCTCAAGGTTGGCAGGTTCAGGGCATTGGATTTCTTCGGCGACGGTTCGTTCTTTCTTCTCGATGCGCCCGGCCACGATTGGGGCCATCTTAACGGACTCGTCCGTACTACAAGCAACCCAGACACCTTCATATTCCTAGGCGGCGATACAGTTCATCACGGCGGCGAAATTCGCCCCTCGCCATACATTCCCCTTCCCAATGAAGTGCATTTTCCCTTGCCAGGTCATATCCTAGAACAGGTGGATTCGGTATGTCCTACAGGGTCGCAGTTTCGGGACCTGAATGTCAAACGCGGCCGCAAGCCGAATCAACCGTTCCTAGATCCTGTGCTCGTTGTCGATATGGCTGATGCAGTCGATTCGATCAACAAAGCGCAAGATGCCGATGCGCAGAGCAACATCTTCTTCATTTTTGCTCATGATGCATCCATTCAGGGAGTCGTTGACTTCTTCCCTCTGTCGGCGAACGAGTGGAAGGAGAAAGGTTGGAAAGAACAGCACCAATGGAGATTTCTGGCAGATTTCACTCCGGCATTGACTTCATAGGGCTTATGCTAGTACTCCATGAGTAGTCGAGACCAGTGATGAAGTACACTCTCCGAAGTCGTCGTCACCATTCGTTTAATTGTAACATCGTGAACTTTTCATAACTCGAGATTTCCGCCCGATAGTTCGTGTACCTCAGCATGGTTTTTGCTTCCGGTCATAAATATAGTTGCGCGACATCAAAAATGGCGTGATATTGACCAAATTTGACATGAAGAGTCCTTCAATATTCGCTTTTGAGGCTTTCTTGACGTTTACATGCTCCTCTGCTCCCTCAGTTATGGTAACGGGGGGCGCGTGCGAACAACCAACGACATGATAACACTACTAGGATATTGAGGGTTTGGATTCAATTGCAGGTGCTTTGTTCAAGAATATCCAAACCGCTCTACGAGCGTAGCGCGGTGAATTGCGTTGAGTGGGGGTTTCTCGACCTGGTTTCTGTGCGAATGATCAGCAGCAGGGATACGGGCAGAATCTTACTAGCCGAGCTAGCCTCGCGTCGCTTTCGATAGTATTACTGAATACCAGAAAGGTGTGCAACATAATGCGACCTATCAGAGATCGTTCGAGCAAGGTGTGCATCAGTTGCCACGCTCGAAAAGTAAGTTTTGAGCGCCAGTATTGCGACCATAACTGATGTGCAGCCACTAACGAGCAGATTTTAGGTGAGATGTGATCTCCAGACGTCGCCAGATGGTGTGTGTAGGAATTGCCGTCGTTCGCGTCAGCCATGCATGTTTGTAGATATTGGAGTCTATCAATGCTAAGCTTCGTCGCTAATATCATAACAGTGAGCGCCAAGGAGCTCGGAGGAGGCCAAATACGAGGCATCAAACGAGGTCGAACGTTGACGCTGAGTCTCAACCGAGTTCTAGAGTACGGGACACGGCCACCGACCAAACGGCCGCTACGGAGTCAGATTCTCCTAGTACTTCGTCAAGAGCGCAAGGCGCTCGTTTCATCAGTCACTGCTCCACGAATTATTATGGGGAGTATACCGAGGCCGCTACATTTGACGAAAGCCTCGCCGTCACATCGTCATATGCCCGAGATGCGCTTCTTGAATCCATCCAAACAGATGCCCCTCCCCGACCGGTCATCTTCCGCGCTTGGGTGGAGGCATACATGACACATAGCTTCCATCACTGCCCGGTCCTCGAACAGCGGGATCTCTCTGATTCGCTACCCTCCGTCGTTTTGCAAAAAGCCATTTCGATGGTAGCAAACCTCACAAGACTCGACCCACGTGGTCCGAAAATCGCGACCGAACTTTACGAAAGGATTAAGATACTGATCTGTATGAACTCTGAGTTAGAGCCGGTATCGGTGTTAAAGGTACTGTGTCTTCTGGCACTTTGGAATGGTCGGCCCTCGACACCGGTGAGTGTCGATGGGCCATGGCATTGGACCGGTGTTGGCCTGAGACTGGCAATACAAATGGGTCTTCATCGAGAATCGACGTACTTGGAGCGAGCGGATGCAAGTTGTCTCCGTAGAATGTTCTGGTTTCTCCGAGTACATAGAGCTATTCATCCTCTTCGCGTGATTTTATACTGACCTTGAGCCAGAACAGCGAAACATTGTACGTCTCGTGCTGGGGATATCCTCCGCACTTGCGATCCCAAGATTTCGACGTCAACCTGCCTACCTTAGACGATTTTGCCGTTCACCCCTTTCAAGGGACCTGGTTCATTGAAAGCTCCAAGCTGTGTAGGATCACGGACCGCGTGTCTAAGCTACAAGTCGAAAGGCGCCCAATAAATGATGAAGAGTTCTCGGAGATTAAGGCAGCGCTCTGCGACTGGAGCGGTTGTCTGCCCATAGAACTTCGGTTATTCGACGCGAATGGGAATAGAAATACATATTGTCGTGTCGTTTCTGAACTGATGATACAGTATTTCGTGACCATCGTTCTTGGCGAATACTTGAAGTACACGGAGAATACACGCTCCTACCAGGGTGTTATAACATCATTGTTGGCAGCATCCTGTGGTACCATTTTATACGATGAGATCTACTGCCGAGATGAGTCGGTGGCCCTGCCACAAGTGCATGGTTTCTTCTGCTTAGCATTGACGCTTCCTCTCATCTACTACAAGCCGCAGTCCTCAGCAAAGATCGCATCGCGCAAAAGAGACATCGAAGTACTACGCTCTATTCTGATGGCCATTTCCGACCGATTCGGTGATGGGAGACTATACCTCCGGATGATTGACCACCTTCAAAGAAATGTGGCGGAGACTGCAACTTCATCCGAAGCTCGTGACGGTGTTCCCGAGCCAGAGGCGTTTCTCGGAGCCCATCGTCTCTTCCCGTTTCCTCGTACATTTTGCGATTATATGGATCTGCTGGAGCCATCTGCTGATGGTGATGTTCTTTTCTCTTGGGGCGACTGGGCTGCGCCGATGCCTGATAATGATGCATTTGACTTTACCTGGTTGGATGCATTTGGTTTGGGTCCTGACAACATAGATATCGACTTCAGTGGTAACGTTGGATAATATCTATCACTTAAGGATATGTGATCTATGTTCGCCACAATGCCTAAGAATTATTTGACGAGCACCTGCTGTCTCAGATTGGTCAGTACCTATTCCAAAATTTCAGGCGACACATATTCCCAGAACTCTGTCATCTATCGCCTTTAGTCAAACCGAGGCTATCTACGGCAAAGGCTTTACAATATGTATATCAGAAGATGCAAAACGGGAGAGCTTACTCTTGACTATCGCTTACGTATGAAGAGAAGAGCTAGAGAGCCATGAAATAGGGGCTAAGAAATGTGATTATATTCACCGTATACTGGACTATGCGCTATTGGTTAGTACATTACTGCCTATATTCTTCGATGACTATCAAGTCTTGTTTGTCATCATTATGCCCTCGATCTCGTCTTCGATTGCCACAAGCATTTCTATGAATGCTCCATGCTCTGTATCGTTACGTACTGTTAGAGGATTCCAGAATGCAGTCTTGATGGGTTTGCCCTTTTCGACAGTAAGGCGCTTGAGCACGCCGACCTCTACCGACAGACACTCGACTAAGTGCGCCATTGCCAGTCCTTGGTCTGCTAGTGTTAACCGGAACAAATACATCAAAGCAGAGGCCAACATGATGGTAGCCCCAGAAGTAGAGTTATCAGTAAGACTGCCAATAGCGTTGCCAGTATCGGGATGGCTGTAACGAAATAACCCATCTCTGGCTGCAGTGATCACTGTTTGGGTGGTGCCCTCATGCCCCCCAAGCACTGGTTCTTAAACCTGTTTAAATCCATTGACCCATAAAGCAGTCTCTGAAATTATGTCTCTAATCAGCCCTAGGTAAAAAAGGAAATACCCCGGGCCCGCTACCGGTCCGAACACTAGATACTCGAATTTCTTATACTAGTTGCCCCAGCCTAGACCCGCATCGATAGGAGATGCGAGCGAGTAAACGCGTTTGTCATCCAGCTTCCTTGCATCCATGATTGCAATCGAGTGACCGTCGGAAAACTGGAATGCGACTTCGATCGATGGTCTCCAGGAAGTAAAGCACGATGACAGCTGTCTATCTCCCATCACGTGTTCTGAAATCATGGTATCAAGATTAGGAATATCGTATATCGAGGACCGTTTTTGTCCGTTAATAAATGCTTTGGGAATAATATCTTCATTATTATTTTGACCTTGTGGCTATGGAGTGTAGCCCTGGAAGAGGAACGGCGGGGTTTGCGTTCTAGAAACCGATTCTAAGTCTTGCCATTGTCATACGCTCATTTCGAGGCTTTGTAGTGTCGATGGAGGCGAACCGAAGTCTTCGTTGATGTTGTTGCACATGATTATGATTTGATCGGGCGAACCATTTACGTGATGGGGTTGCGTCAATTACGAAAGGCGACAGAGTGAGATGGTCCTTGAACTAGGTTTAGGCTGTGTGATGGATTGTCCTAGTATACCACATGCGTCTATAAGCTGACTCGCGCAACAACGCTATAGATCTCAAAACAAAGGAAGCCAACATCAAACAACCCTATGAAAGGAAAAGCATTGCATTGATAATTCTACTCTTCTCCCCATGTGTGCGAAAGGATAGCATAGGGCGGGATGTCGTCGTCGGAATGTTGGGTAGGCGTTAAGCTTCCGTCGGTTTGCCGCTGGAGGAGACGCATAGTAGCTAATTTGTCCGTGAAGCCAAGACAAGATGTCCGCGATGTAAAGGGTCGCCATCGTAGAACAGGATGAGGCTGCGTTGAATGAGGGGTCGGGGCATGTCGTTTGGGGCTGAGGGTGCATACCCACGTGATCAGCTGTGCTCAACCTGCATCTGAATGTAGATGCACACTATCTCGAATCAGTCGGCCGTCTCCTTTACCTCCTCGACAGCGCGACATCTTTTTTGCCTATGTTTTGCCCGTTCGCACGTTGAAGGTATGCGCGTATGTCAAGTACGGTGTAGTTGATCTCATGTTTCTCCACTCTGTCATTTCTGCGTGTGGATCAAGCGCGCATGCTATACGCGACCAGCACACGCGTCATGAACATACCGCGTTTTATGCCTAGGGTTAAACGCATGGAGATCTACCATTGTAATTCAATAGCAAGGGAAAGCGTGAAAGGACACACGTCTCTATCCATCGTCTCTGTATACAGTGCACATACTGTACGAACAAGACCATAAGTCAATGTCTGCTTCTATTTGACTACAGAGTTAGTCATAATGAGGCAAATCCACGCAAAATTTTCGCCCCTGTTGGTTAGTCCTGTCAGAGATAATCCCACGGCCAGGTATCTACATGTAAAACATGACTTCTCGAAGGTTGTCATGAACTTCAATTCTTTTTGGAGGGTCAACAGCACTAACACCTTTGTCCTTCTGGGACGTGCGAGAGCCAACCGACTGGCTGCCGTTAAAGAAGTCTGACAAGTATACGTGGCTGCGAGTACAGGCGATATCCGCATAATACGCAGGAGGACAGATACCGACGGCCTTCGCGGCCCGGCCGAAGAGATGGCACATGTCAAAGGTCAGTTTCTCTAGCTCGTTTGCTGCATTCTCGCGTGACTTCTCTCGGAACACCTCATCGAGCAAGACGGTGTAATGCGCCGGGCGAGAAGTTCCTACGAGGTCAGATCACGTAATCCGATCGCAGTATCGAGGCGACATACCTTGAATACCCTTATGGGCGGTCAAGAAGAAATCCCACATGGTTGCCTGAGTCACGCCTCTGTCGACCACGGTGCCGCTTCTAATGTTCCGTGAGCCGTTCATGTGGGTTTCATCTGTTGGGTAAAACCGAGTATGGTGCCACTTCACCGATACTATGATCGTGATCTTTGGACATTGTTATGCCTTCGTTTTTAGCGAAGGAGGTACAACTGAGTAAAACAAAGGGTTCCTTGTTAAAAAAAAAAAGTAAGAAAAGAAAATTTTAAAAAGAAATTTCTAATTTTTTTTATAGTTTTAAAATTTAATAATAAAACTATTAAAAAATCTATAAAAATATATTAATTTTAATATATTAAAAATTTTTTAAAAATTATTATTATTTAAAAAGTTATAGCTATATTAAATAAAAATATTTTAATATTTATATTATATATATATAATAATAATTAATATAAGCTATATAAAAAATAATTATAATTATAGCTTTATTTTATAATTTTTAAATAATTTATTTTATATAAATTTTATTTATAAACTTTTAATTTTTTTTTTTTAAGTTTTAATTATTATATTTTATTTTTATTTTTAATATTATAGCTTTATTTATTTAAATATATATATATTTATTTAATATTATATATATAAATTTAATTAATATTTATATATTTATTATTTAATAATATTAAATTTATAATAAAATTATATATTTAATTAAATTTTATATTATTTATATTATAATTTTATTAATAAATTTATATTAAATTATTAATTTTTTAAAACTTTTATATTTAATTAATTATATTTATTTATGTTTTTTTATTATTAATTATAATAATTAATATTTTAAAGCTTTATTTATATAATTAAGCTAACTTTTATAAAAAAAACATAAAATAACCAAAGTAAAGGCTTAATATTTTAAATAAGTATATATATACACGGATATATAGGTTTGTTAATCTTATAAAGCTTTGCTTATTTAAATCTACGTAGCTATAACTATTTTTTTGTTATAATTAAAGGTTTTATTTTTAAACCCGACCTTTTTTTTCTTTTTATTTATATTAAAAAAGTTTTTATAAGTTAATTAAACAATGTTTTAAAAGGCCTTATTTAACAAAGCTTAATAGCTGTTTAAATTATATATATAAGCATTTAAAAAAGCAACAGTGTGTTTTTATTAACTATATAGTTTAAATATATAATATTAATTACTTTAATTATTATAATAATTAGTATTTTAAAGCTTTACTTATATAATTAAGCTAACCTTTATAAAAAAAACGCAAAATAATTAAAGTGAAAGCTTAGTATTTTAAATAAATATATATATATATAAATATATAAGTTTATTAATTTTATAAAGCTTTGCTTACTTAAATTTATATAGCTATAACTTTAATTATTTATTTTATAGTTTATAGTTTATTTTTTTATTTATTATATTATTATTTATTTTAAATTATATTAATTTATTTATAATTATATATT